>CABHPP010138808.1:0-17500 GCA_902168425.1 Peromyscus attwateri | reverse complement strand
GGGCTCTCCTTGAGAGAAAACAGGATATAAAGATGATGTGTGCTTGGCTCCACGGATCACCTGGATGAAAGATGCTAGACAGTCAAGCAATTACATTTATGTAAATTCCAGTGTTCTTTCCACGAAATGGTAAGACCTGTACTGATGTTGCCCCATTGCTCTGCAGTAAGGATCAAAATGAGATAATAGCTCCATACGTCTGGAAGGACGAGAAGAAGCTAACTATCACTGAGGGGAGACAGGAATGAACTTACTTTTCATTGCACAGTATATATTATATTTGGACTCTAATATGTACATTCCTCACCAAAATATAAATGCATATGCACACATATAAAGCATTGTGATACGTGTAAATATTATTAAAAGTAAGATAATTCACATACTCTTTTAACACAGTGCCTAAATAAAGCTTGATTGCCATCATCAGCTTATTGAAAATTAAGCACCCATGATAGAAATTTACTATTAAATTTTAAAATTAAGACACAGGTAAGTATTTGTATATTTAATAAATATACATGAATGAATAGAATAAATATATATGAAAATATAAGAGAAAGTTGCTGGAGAATGAAATTGTAAAGTAATTGCTATTATTTTTTCTGGCCTCATTTTTCTCTATTAGTACCTTTGTAATTAAAGAAATTTTTACTCATTTAATGTGATCTAATCATCATAGGGTATTTATTCTCATGCTCTCTTGATACAATATACCTTACTGTATTCATAGCGAAAGTAAAATTACACAAAATATCTGATGAATTTGTGTCTCTCTTACCCAAAGTCTTTGCTATGTGGACTTTATGAGTCTTGTGTACTAAAGTGAACGACAAACAGAAAATCTGACAGACACTTAAAGTATCAGGGGTGTCAGGGTCAGTCTTTTACACAATGGATAGATACCCTTAGGTTATTTAAGTAAAGGAACTGTAAATAGAGAATATGAAAACCTTTTTCTCCAAGCAGGTAGAGAGCCTGCCTCTTACCTGTACAGAGTGGCACTCCGGATTGGCAAGAGGGAGTCGTAAACAGTCAGGGAGTCAGTGATGCAGCTGTCTGCTTCCAACTGGATGGACTCAATTGAGAGACGAATCAGATAACCCACTATGGCCACTAGCTTGAAGTGACACATTAGCTGTCCTGAGGTTGCAGAAATTTCCAGAGGGTAGCGGAGGGTCAGATGGTCTGCATAGAAGTACTGGGAGCAACCTTTGTCTGTGGAGAAAGAGCTTTCCTTAGTCTCGTTCACTCTTTTCTCTGTCTCTCTCTGTCTCTCTGTCTCTGTCTCTGTGTCTCTCTCTGTCTCTCTGTCTCCCCACCTCCTCTCTCCCTGCTCTCAAAGCATGACCTCTCTAGAAATCTCTACAAAAGAGTAGTGGGCAAAAACTATCATCTGGAGGACATTTGTTTTCCTTGCCAGTCTAGACTCCATACTCCTCTCTTTTGGTGACAGAACCCATTACTTTGAGAAACTGCCCCCAGTGAACCCATACTTTGGTTGGGGTTAAATACACCTCTGATTCCATAAGGGGACACATGACCAGACTGACCAGTCAAAGAAGTTGGTTCAGGAAGGGGGCACATCTGCCAATCTGTATAATGGGATTCAGCTCAGAAGTTCTATGGGAACTTTCATCTGTGCACCAGAGTTTTCCACTAGACAGAGAAAAAATGGTCAAGCCTAAGCTTTGACTTGATACCACAATGGAAGCTATGCTTGAGAGCAAAGCCTCAACATAAGAAGGTAGAGACATAGTGCCTTGCCAGCATTTCATTTTAGAACTTGGTTCCCATCACGCCTAAAGCCAACTTATTCCATAGTTGTCTCAAGGTTCTTTTGAGCTAAAGTCACTTATATTTCTGTCACTTGCGACTAAAAGAACATTAACGGACCACATCATTAGGAAGAGCAGGTGTAGCCAGTATATATACACCCTAGTGAGGGGTAAAAGAAGAGATTCCTGAACTTACCAGATCCTATGGTGGAAGAGTAGTCTGACCGGAGCCCAGCTGCATTGAAACAGTATAGAAAGAAGACCATTAGTTCCAGAGATTCGTTTGTTTGGAAAAATGTATTCTCATTCCTTCTTTAAAATAATCAGGCACATCTGATGTGGGTTGTACATCCCAATAGTCCAGTGAGGAGCAGAGTTATCTAGGTATTTAAAGATAAACAGGACAGCTAGGAGGTGACAGCCACTGAAGTTAAGGATCCATGAGAATTCAACATTCTATTTTATTTGCTTCCAAGCATTCAGAGTTACAAATTTTAAACAATTCGAGGGTAAGAAAACAACTCTATAAATAATGGTAATGAGTCTTATGACTGAAATAGTAAACATAGTGTGGAATTTTCCACTAGAGATTTTTCATTTGTTCAAGCCAAATATCAGCTACCTACTGTGCGTCTAGTATATGTGTGTGCATATAATTGTTACTTATACACGCAAAACTTATTTCAAAAGACAAAGCTGCAGAAATTTTTAATAATACCATGTTTTGCTGTCAAGACAATGGTGCCATTGTGTTTCCATGGAGCTGAGGCACAGCCTGATTGGGAGCATTGGTGTAGACAAGGTGGTAGGGAGTAGACCGGGGGTGGGCAGATTTTAAATGCTGGCCTTTCGTGAGACAGTGAGAAACCTCTAGCCAGCTTCTAACTAACCACAAAGATTTTTTTTTTTTAAAGATAGTGGTAGCAATGCAATGCATTTACATATTTTCCTCCTTAATTCAACAAGGCAATGAAGATAATAAAGTGTGGTTAGTTATTTTCACCCTATCCACATACACATCTTAATTCTTAGGCCACATCCGTTTCCTGATACATTACTGCAACATGATCTTCAACAAAGGGCACTAGACCTATATAGGCAAAAAGCAGGCATCTGGCCCATTCACTTGCACATGGCGCAAGTGTACATATGATGCAACCGTTATGACTGTATTTCCCACCCTAAATACAGATGTGCAAAAGCCTCAAAAGATGGAGTCTGATTTCCACATGTGTGGGCTCATTTTCACACACAAAAGTCTGTGTCACCTCCACCCCACCTTAACCTCAAAAGCCTCAATAAACAATGACTCAGGAGCCAGCAAAATGGCTTAGCACGTAAAGGCTCTTGATGCCACTGCTAGTGACCTGAATTTGATCCTCACAGGCAGGAAGGAGAGAATCAGCTTCCACAAGTTGAACTCTGGCCTACACACACGTGCCATGGTATGTACAGACACACATACAGTTTAAAATGTAATTTTAACAAAGACTCAGGACAGCCAGTGCTCCTTTTCCCCTCTGCATGCTCGCCTCATCTTTCCATGCTCTGCCCGTTTTCCCCACATTGATCACTCACGTGACCTTTCTTCTAATCTCCCTCTTTACTTTGCCTAGGAAAGCCTTCTTTCTAACGTTTGCCACTCATTCAGGCACCAAACTAAACTTTCAGTCCCCAGCAACAACACTCATAAAATAGGACGAAGGAAAAGATAAGATAAACCTCAGTGAAATTCTTCT
This sequence comes from Peromyscus attwateri, assembly GCA_902168425.1. Classification (NCBI taxonomy): domain Eukaryota; kingdom Metazoa; phylum Chordata; class Mammalia; order Rodentia; family Cricetidae; genus Peromyscus; species Peromyscus attwateri. The sequence continues at coordinate 13,983 of CABHPP010138808.1, read as the reverse complement.
ATTCTAGAACTTCCTCCCTTAGGGACTCAGTCTGAAGGTGCTTAAGAAACACACCTTAATAAATATAATTTTGTTCACAATTCTACTTTTCAATCATACTGTGTATAACATTTAAGAATTTCCCTCACCAACAACAGCTACAATGTTCAGCTGGTCCTCTGCTCCTAGGATTGTGGAAGAGTCTATACTACAATGTCACCTCTGATAATGGTGAGTATCAGAAGTGGTATTAGAAGGAATGTTTAAAGGAGAATTACCCAACAATCACCATTTAGTACCACAGAGTCCATATCCACAGCCAGGCCCTGTAAGCTCCCCACAGAGGTGCGGTTTATGATGCTGGTTTGGATGGAGTCCTTCAAGATGGCTGCCACGCACTCCTCACAGAAGATGTGGCCCTTGGCATGTGGCATGACAAACACAATCCAGAAGTGGACCAGGAGACCACCTTTGTTGTTACTACTACAGTGAAAAGAGAGGAGGCGGGTGTCAAGGATACTTCTTAGAAAGTAAACATTCCCAGGAAAGTAGAAACTGACAGATTCAAACCCACTGAGAACACCCTTCAAATGAACCTAATGGCCTTCCGTAGGTTGTCTTTGGTCCTGCTATAAGGATTGGAAAGAGAAAGCGTCATACTCTGTGTGTTCTGATCACTGTGTTGGATGTGTGTTCTAATCACTGTGTTAGAGTCGAGTCAGGAAGCATTACTCAATAGCTCCATCTCTACAGAGATCCCTTTAAGGATATCAACCAGTAGTCACTTCGAATAATGACAATTCAGTTCTGCATCTCAACATGTCTCCACACAGTATGACATCTGCTTTGTCCAATTAACCTGCTACTTTTCCAGTTCTGCAGATGTGAAAACTGGGGACAAATGTAGTTCAAAAAATCACACAGCGAATCACAGCTAATGTGTAGCGGAGCTAGAAGCAGAGTCCGGTTTTCTTTTGAAACTGGCCACAGAGCCTGCCCCCCTAGTTGTGCAAATACAACAGGCTTTATGGTAGAAACGAGCGATGGTGCTCTGTACTAGATAATTTGGAAATGGAAGTTAAGGAAAACAAACAAGTTGATTCCTTCCAAGGCTTCTCAGTACCTTGACTCCGTTCTCGGGTTTATGAGTCTCTGCAGCTATATGAAGGGTAAGAGAAATGTGATTATAGTATATGGAGCACAGTTTTTCCAAAATAAAATATCATTTTACCATGACATTCTTTTTTTTCTCAGATAATCTGTAGTGGCCAGTTTGTCACTGAAGGTATTTTGGAAAGTAGTGGTTTGTGCCTTCTTCTTTCTCCACTATCCACCCACCGTGGTGACCATGTGTGTGACCATTTTCTCCAGAAGCACTGAAATGGGGATTCCATCTGGGTGGAGGGAGGCAGACTTGGTGTGGCAGCCTGGCAGACAGGTGGGTCATTAGTTTCCCTAATGGGGTGTTTACCAACATCAATAGTCTCTGAATGGGGAATCTCTGTCCTTCATGGGCAGTCTGCAGGGTATATACATAGCAAGGATGGTAAGAATCCCACAACGAGGGACATGCGTTACCTGACGTCTGCAACCACAGACTGCTTATAAAATTTGGAGAAAGCAGATGTTGTGTAAACCAGGTTTACCTGAAAATAAAGAAATTAAACGATCGTAATTCTTTCAAACTCAGTTTCCTTAGGGCTGCATTCCAACAGCTAGTAGTGGGGAAAGCAGGCCTCAAACCGAAGGCTTCTAACTGCAACCCAGACATTATCTCCTGAACTTAATTAAGTCCTTGTTTCTGAAGCAATTCTTAGAACGCTTTTATTCTGATGTGAAGAATCGTCAGTTACTCTGACCCATTTATTTCTGTCTTTAAAATCTGTCATCAAGTTTAACTTCCGAGTTCTTCCCATTCCTAATATTAGTTTTCCCCATAGTCAACAACTGTTATTTATCGCCTGTTTCAGATCCGGTTATTCCCACGGACAAATTCCAGTATTAGCCACAAGGCGGCGCATGGTGCCCATAGTCAGGCCAGCCAAGCCAGCTGGTCCAAAACTTAATCGGCTCTCAAAACCTTTTTCAATCAATACACCTTCTTTGTCTTTGCTTAGCTTTCCTAATGCTAAACTCATTCTCCTCTCCAACTCTAAACAACAACAAAAAAAAAAAAACACCCACCTAAATGTCCAAATCTTAAAAATTCTATAATATTGTGAAAAAGAATATGAATAATATGACGTTTAAAATAACCATTCAGTGGGGCTGGAGAGATGGCTCAGCGGGCAAGAGCACTGGCTGGTCTTCCAGAGGACTTGGGTTCAATTCCCAGCACCCACACGTTGGCTCACAACTGTCTGTAACTTCAGTTCCAGGAAACCAAGCATCCTCACTTGTAGGCAAAACACCAGTGCACAAAAAATAAGAATAATAATTTTTTTCATTATAAAAAAAACATGCAGTACAAAAAAATATTGCCTAAACCTACTGAGCTACATTGGTTTGGTTTCACCCTCCCTACCTCGGAGGCATCATTTGAGGCATAATTGGTGCACCTATATTTGAGGTGAAGGATTTACCGCTGTAGCTATTGGCCGTCAGTATGAAACCATCTGAACACTGCTGTCCTTCTCAAATCCCCTCCTCTTTTCTCACTGCAGTGAGGTCCCTGGCAACCCTCTGCATCACTGCAGACATCCAAATTAGCAAAAATCTTCCCATTCTTTCTCTGTGCCAGGAGCCCTGAATGGATTGTTTTCTTCTAGATGCTTTTAGGGAATTGTTGAGGAAGTAATCAGAAATATGCATAATTCATGGCAGTTTTGATTTTGTATTATGTATAATGTAAAAAAAACTGGGGAACAGCTTAAGCATCCATTAAAAAGGGATTTGTTAACTTTGAGGCTATTAACACTTGCTTTTAAAGGAATATTTGCTTGCAAAGGAAATATGAGATACAATGTTAACAGAAAAATATCACACTATAAAGATAACTGCTAATACTCCAATATTGCGATGCCCTCATGTCCTTGCAGGCCAGATCAGAGCTTTGTCTCTGGAAATGACATTGAAAAACTGATGATCTTTTTTTAAAATATATTTTTTCTGAATTTTACTAATTTTTATGATATTTATTATTTGAATAAAAAGGACATATTGGTTTGGTTTTTGAGTTTGGGTTTTTTGTTTTGTTGTTGTTGTTGTTTCTTTTTTTTTTTTTTTTTTTTTTTTGGTTTTTCGAGACAGGGTTTCTCAGTATAGCTTTGCGCCTTTCCTGGATCTTGCTCTGTAGACCAGGCTGGCCTCGAACTCACAAAGATCCGCCTGCCTCTGCCTCCCAAGTGCTGGGATTAAAGGCGTGCGCCACCACCGCCCGGCTGTTGTTGTTTTTAAGTGAAGAAATGGCCACTGTAAGGCTGGAATAAATGTGTGGAAATCACAAAATCAATCAGTATGTTTGAACTTCAGAACTAGAGGATATTTTAAAGATCACATGATAGTCTCTATTTTACAGAGGAGAAAAACAGAAGTTGAAAGAGCTGTCTCCTTTTAATATTATGATAGAAAGAATGTTACAGTGAGCATGGATGAAATGGAGGGTGGAAATGCAACTATATTTTGAAACGCAGATGAACACAATTCCCTGGGTTCCTCCGACAGCTTTCTTTTATGTGCCCCGCCCGCTATTTCCTAAATTCAGTGAGCTAGGACACTTAGGAAACCCACCCATACTCCACCCTCCTGCTCCTGCAGGCTCCACCCTCCTGCCCCTGCAGGCTCCACCCTCCTGCAGGCTCCACCCTCCTGCCCCTGCAGGCTCCACCCTCCTGATCCTGCAGGCTCCACCCTCCTCATCCTGCAGGCTCCACCCTCCTGCTCCCACACCCCCCAGCCTCACCACTTGCTGTACTGTCTTCGCCATGGAAAGAAATTCCCGGGACTCCTTCTGCCGGTACTCAGGAAGAAACTCAATGTTGGTGATTCGGAACATCCCAACAAAATAAAAGGCGTCTTTGCTCTCTGTCTTACCTGCAAAACAGGAGAGAAGGCAATGAGGAGATTGTGGCAGCTAAGCAACTCCTAATGCGTATTGGCAGGAGTCCCCTAAAATGATTTCATCTAAGGCACATCCATACTTTAGTGCATCATAACCTGTGGAAGTCAAAACAGACTTAGTGACATCTCTTCCATTATTGTGGCTCTTGACCCTTCAGTCTACCCTTCCTGTCTGCTGCTGGTAAATACTTAAAAGCAAGGTTTAAAGGTAAAAGCTACACTTCTTGGACTTCGTTCTAGTGTCTCTAGAGAGTTAAGAGCATACACAGTTTTCATGAGTTCCATGTCTGCAAGCTGTAAGGTGGTAAAACATGCACCATCACAGTCTGGGGAACAGTTAGCATGATGAGGAAAGAAAGAAGAAATCCCCTGCCTCTTGGGAGCCTCCATTGAGCTGACTTGGGTGCCTAATATTCAGTAGTGAGCCCACGCTTCTGCTCTGTCCAACATATGGAGCACTTATCCTTACCAGCATGACCTTCGACTCAGCATGGCGTCACTCCTACTCAAATCTGCTCTGGGAACTGTAAGACTAGGTTTCTTGGCATGAATTTTGCTGACAGATGGACAGAGACAAGGCTGGCCCCATCTGCATGGACTCAGGACCCATGAGAACAAGGAAATGGCTGGGAGAATTGGAGTTTAGTCCTCTTGCACCCCCTCACAATATTGGGGGTTGAACACATGCTAGGCAAGCACTATAGCACCAGACCACAGTCACCTCTTTGTTTCCAAGGTTTCGCTTCTCTTCCACAGCTACCCATGGATTTTTTTAATATGTATTTATTCATGCATGCATTTACTACAATGCTGGGACTCAAACTCAGGGCCTAGCACATGGAGCCAAGTGATTGCCACTGAGCTATATTCCCATCTATTGGTCTTTCAAGATAATCTCACAAGAACAGCCAAGACTGTCCTTGAATTCCAAGTCTCCCTGCCTCTGACTCTTAGGTGTTAAAATTACATTCATGTGCTGCCACACCAGGCTTCTCACAGGGCTTTGCAACCCTGTTCTCTGTGGCAGTCACCCCTGGGCAGCCCTGTCAAGCTCTCCGAGGGAGCGAATGCCCTGTAAACTGTTGTCTTACCTCAGCCCCCGACATAGTAAGTTCTGGGCTTACCTTTGGACCTCAAGACATTTGGTGGGGATTTCAAAGATGAAATCCACAGGAGTGACAGAAATCAGCCCTCTTCTAGAGTCTATTTGGGATCACTTTGGCCAAAGCAAGTGAGTGAGGCTGTGAAAGGATGGGGAACACAGGGTAAAGGCAGGAAGCCTGTTTTGGGGGGCACATTTTGGTCTTCTGTTTGTTGGGTTTTGATTATTACGTTCCTGACTTTGGCTCTCGCCTCACCCCATGGTGCCTCATCGTTATATTTACTTAATACTTTTAGCTCGGACCAGTGCACAAGACCCTTGCTGGTTTCCCTGATTAACTGTCTGTCTCAGTTCTCACTGCCACCTTCTATGACCAAATTATATATGTCAAAAATAACCCGTTTTCTATTCTTACTTATTCAAACAAGTTTTCTGTTGTTTCCTATTGCTATTCTGTCTCCACCAAATGACCCTCTCTTTTTTTTATACAAATAAGCTACTTCTGTATAGTGTTCAATGATAGGGTATTGCAAACATGTCAGTTGCAGTGCCAGGAAACTATGGGTTATACATGCTCTGTGTTCATATGAAGTGTGTTGTCTTCATTGCTCATTGTCTTAACTTACCCTGTCGGTCTATAATGTCCTTGGACTCAGAAATGGGATCTGGCTTACCAGTCTGTCTCATGCCCATCAGAGAGGTCAACTCACCTAGGCATTTCCACAATGTATCCAATAAACTTTCAGGAGACCTTTCTGGAAGCCTTCCATCTCTAGATCCATTGGGTGTCCCTCTCCAATAATGACAAAGTAATCCCTTCAGAATGAAAACATAACCCACAGCCTTTCTTGAGTACCAACTTGTGGGCTTTTCAAAAGTAGAAAATGCATCAGTAAGCATTGTGAAGATTGCCTGGGTACTTAGATTATGCCAAATTATTGAGGATCAATTTATAAGGATAAGCAAGTGACCTACACTGCTCAAGAACATTCATGAATTCTTTGCCCAGAGTTCTCCTGCCTTACAATCACATTTTATGTCTTTGACAACAGATTTAGGAAAACTGACTCTCAACTCATAGCATTTCTGACACCAAATGTGTGGGTTTTTGTCTCCGTATCAAGCAGTTCTCCAGTTCTCTGCAGATCGCAATGGATATCCAATGAATGTGTAACTTACACTGAATACACAGTTGCTGCCTCATTCCCATACTAACGTTCTGGCCTCAGATGTCAACTACAAGTAGTGTACCTCTACACAATCCATGTTGCTTCGATGAATCAAGGGTTCCCACAACCCTCTCAGCTGCGATCACTTGTTAAGACACTTTGTTGTTATTTACTCATTATTTATGGCTTATTACATATGATCCTATGAAGAACACAAATGAACCATTAGGTGTGCAGCCTGGGCAAGCCTGAGCCAAGAAGCTCCTCTCCATGTGGGGCTAGAATACAGAACCTCCCATCAAATTCACCAACTCAGAAATGTTTGGAGACATGATTTGTAGGTGTTTTTATGTATGTCCTATTTTGAAGGTGTAATTGATTAAATCATTAACCATTGATGATCGAATTTAGTCTCTAGCTTTTCTCCCCTTCCCAATACGGTCTAGAATTGAAAGATACAGCCTGGTAATGACATGTTTCCTTCTGTCTTCCTGGGCACTTTCAGGTACCAGTCATTTCATCAATATTAGAAAAGCAAAACAAAAAAGCAATATTCTTAGAAGTTCTGTATTAGCAACTAAGAACTAGATCATGATGAAAAACTATAACAAAAGATATACCCATCTACTATCACTTAGGAAGTTATAAGAATGTCAGACGCCCTGTATCAGAATCCACGGGCTGAGACCACATATATATATATATTTTTCACTTACGTGCTATTAAGTGTACTTTATGTCAAATCCATTACACACAATGGGAACACCAATGCAAGTCAACCAATGCTGTAGTTACCAGGATGAATTAGTAAGTACTCAGTAAGAAAGAGCCTAGTTGTCACATCTGCCCCCAAAGGATCAATCAGATTGACAAAAGCCTAGTTACAGAGGTAAAAACAGAACTGGGAGACAAAGGTGTTTACATGAAAGGGGGAGCTGGAAATTTAAGGTTGCCTAGTAACAGGCAGTAGGCGGAATGAGGAAATGAAACAGCTTAGTGTTCCATTCATTTTTTTTTTTAAAGCTACAAATGCATCGCGTTTTTGAGTGAGCCAACTCCCCCTGGGCATCCTCCATAGCTCTCTTCCCATCCCTCATCCCTCCTCCTTTTGTCCCCCCCATGGGAAGAAAGTGGTGGTAATGAAGAAGAAATGGCGAACTGCTCTAGCTGCGTTCCCCTTGAAGTCTCAACTCCATTCTTGAGAGCTGTGTGTCTGTCTGGGAAAGAGGGAAATTCTACTGGAAGTACCTAGAGATGGACTAAGCCTGCTGATTTAGGCAGAACTCACCCTGCCCCCAAAGAAACTTAAATTGTAACTTACTGATATAGAGCCACAGAAGTGTCCAGGCTGTGACTGCCAGGATGAATAAAAACACCGTGAAAAGAATGATCTTATTTTGAACATTCCAAAAGGGAACTTTCTTTTTGGGCTGCTTGCGAGGCCTGGGTTTGCCAATGGGTTTTCGAGGTAGTCTTCTCCCTGGTAGCTTCCCTGGGACACTGACCACCTGAATGGAGATGTTGGATATCTTTCAAAGAAAAGACGAATTATCGATTAGAGGTCATCTCAAACGTAAGTGGAGCGACTCATGCAGGAGAAATTGGTGCTAAAAGGCCCATCAGTCAAGCCTGTGTGAGTGAAGTAAGTGGTTTTCAGTCAGTTACAAAATGGAGCACAGAAAAGCTAGACATTAGAGCTCAGTGAGTAAAAGTGCTTGCTAGCAAACCTGATTCCTCTAAACCAGTGGTTCTCCACCTTCCTAATGCTGCGACCCTTTAAGTCCCTCATGTTGTGGTGACCCCCCAACCATAAAGTTATTTTCGTTGCTACTTCATAACTGTCATTTTGCTACTGTTACGGAACATAATATAAATATCTGTGTTTTCCAATGGTCTGAGGCTACCTTTGTGAAAGGGTCACTGGACCCCAAAGGGGTTGTGACCCACAGGTTGAGAACCACTGCCCTAAACCCACAAAGGCAGAAGGAGAGAACAGTTCCACAAGTTATTCTCTGACCACACGTGCACACGCACTAATGCACTTTCTTTTAAAAGAAGAAACTAGACGTTGTACCAACCATAGAGTGTACCTTCCAGATCCTCACCAACCCTATTGAATGAAGCCCTGGAGCTGAAGCCTGACTGCGTAGAGCCCAGCAGACAAAGGAATCTAAAGGTTGGGAAGAGGGGAAAGGACTGTGGTGTGAGGTGCCTGGATTGACACAGCCTTCCCTGTGTATTTTTTAGGGTGTTCGTTTGTTTTTAATTCGAGTTTCAGAAGGGATTGGGTTGGGGGCATTCATTTTATGAGACAAGATCTTACTAAGTAGCTCTAGCTGCCTGTGAATTCACAATTCTCCTGCCTGTGTCCTAGGTGTTAGGGTTCCATGAATGGATCATCATGCCCAAATGTTCTTTATGGCTTTTAGATGCTTGTATTATTCTGCTTTTCTCTTGTACTCTTATTATTTCTGTCTGGTGGCAAGATTGGAAATAAGAATACAAGTGAGTTTCTCACAGAAATATATTGATTTCCTCACTGTTGCTCTCTGAGCGTGGGTTAGGTTGAAAAATCTAAAGAGGCGTGGTGATTTGTGCAGGCCTGGAGGATGGGATGCCAACACGATTGTTTTGTCCCTGACAGCCGCTGAACTGACTGGTGACTCAGTTTCTCGATCATAAAGAAAAGAAGAATTTTAAACTAAAGCAAGAAGGGATGAAGCAGATGACTCATCGGCTGGTCAAATTGCTGGTTTGTGTGCATCCTGTTGCTTGAAAAGGGGGAAAACTACATTACTGAACTGTTTCCCCTCCTCCTCTTTTATTTCCTCCTCTGCCTTCTGTCATCCGATGCTGTGAATTCTTTAATAATGCATCCGAGAGTTTAGCTTCTTAGACAAAGAGATTTATGCATGTCAGGGTAACTAAACGCCAGTGATGAAATAACTTTTAAACACACATTCTTTTAAAGGGAGCAATCCAGAAAAAAAAAAAAAAAGGCCAATGAAGAAGGAACTTCCCAATAGCTGTGTCATAGTTTTCTCGTCTGTCACCCTCTTTCCCTTTCCTTCAGAGTGCCATGTCTTCCAGTCTTTAATCCTGCCAGTTAAGGGGCTAATCTGGGGCCAAGTACACTTTGCATTATTCATGATGCCCTCATTCTTTTTTGGCAAACATCCTTGTCAACCCTTGGAATGACATGTTGCCCATATCTCTCACGGTGACACTGAACTAGACAGACTTCACTTAATGTGGTTTCTCGAAGGGGCCAGTTTGTTCTTCTGGAAAGAAAATAAAGCACTGTCAGATGAGTTAAATGTGGTGCCAAGCTACTTTTAAGCGTGGCGTAACTCCAAAGGAGTAAAAGAAGTGAACAGAAATGCCAACACATGTAGATCACCAAGGCTTGAGCTGGATCTTTAAGAACCAGAACACATTATAGGCAGTCTCAGTTAGCACTACTGATTAAAGTTTAAAGTGGAATTTACGTAGAGATCAGTACAATTTCCTTGGCGTTTTCTAAAAACAGGTACTAATCAATTACCAACTACAGTCTTTCAAAACAAGCTCACATTCAACAAAATCCATTAAGTAATGCAAAAAAAAAAGTATTTGTTTTTGTCCTTTTTATTTTTACAGCCACGTGAACTCATTTCACTAATAGGGTCAACAGTACACAGTGTTCAAGTTAGAGTGAGGGCTTCCCACATTGCACTTACTTTCAGGTCTGAGGATTTGCAGGAAGCATCACTGTTTTCTTTGTCCATTTTCAGGCTTCTGTGTGTCCATCCAGTGTTCACTCATTTCCCTACATGCTCGCTTGAAAAGAATTGAGAGACAGTCACTGTGTTCAGCTAGCTTACAGAGGACTGGAGTCAGCTTACCTCCCGGGTCCAGTTCAGAAACTGAAGCTGTCTCCCTGCATCCCTGTAAAGTTAAAGGGACCTAGCACTCAGTGTTTCCCCCACCATGAAAGGTTTCTGAATGTAACTCTGTGATGAACCAAGGACTCAGTTCCCAACCAGAAACTCAATCCAACAGTCTAAACACATTGATAACTGTCATTCAGATTGAGATTAACCAAATATACATTTTCCTATTGTCCTCTGCATGTCCTTGTCTTAAAAGTAATTTCAGAATGGTCATCCTGCTCTTGCTTTTCCTATCTGCCTTCTTCAAAGTCTGTAGACCAACCTCATTTGCTCAGACTATCAGAGGGGGGTTATTCTATTGTTGTTAAGATGTCTTTACTGATTGTCCAACAGAAATCAAGCAATTAAACTGGATGAGGTAACACTCCTTAATCCTAGAACTTGAGAGATAGAAACTAAAGGACCAAAGTTGGAGGACATCCTCAACTATATATGGAGACCTTGTCCCCCCTCCCCCCAAAAAAAGACAAAAAGTCATTAAGTTTCTGCCTGGTTAGAATGTTTTGCATGCTCCTTAGGGAACCCTCTCCAATCCTGCCCTTAGTTCTCAAGTCCTTAGAAACCTGCTTCCTACCAGGATTTCTTCTCTCTCTCTCTCTCCTTTTACTCTTGGAGCCTAAGAAAACCCAGGAGCCTTTCTGATGTAAATCCCTTATCCCCATCTTTTCCATAGAAATCTGAATAAGATCCAAGGATGGAAAGAGTAATCCTGGAAGATAAGATCAGAACTCTGCTTGTTGCTGAGGAAACGCACACAAGTTAAACATCTTTCTCTGAGACATCTGGGCATCAAAAGGATGCTTTAGGCTTTATAATTTAAAGGATCTAGAAGTTTAAAATTAGGCCTCTGTAATGGTTCCCTCTGATGTATTCTACCTTTTTTCTAGAACAAAAACATACTCCGTTAATATAGGTAAAATATCCATACTACGCAGTGGTCCCTAAGCCGTGGTCCCTAGTGCAGACTCTGTCTTGGACCCAAGTTTAGTCAGGCTCCTCTGAGCTCTCTTTTTAACTAGACTTCGCCCTTGGACCCTGTCCTTCACTGGTCTATCCCAGTTGTTGAAAGAGACCTGCTAAGGTGATTCTGAGGAAATCCCCACATGCTTGGTGAATGACTCATTATATTTAGCCACATTCATTCTCTGTGCTTCTGTATGTCTTGGCCTGCCTTGAGCAAGGACCCTCTTAGGCCAGTCATCGAGGATGCCCTCTACTGTTGGTGAACTCTGGTACACATTTGCTATCTTCTTAACCCTCACTCTGCTCATTGGCTCTAACTACTCAGCTGTCTTTCCTACGTTTGCAGTTGAGCTCAGTTCTCTTCTGGTCCCTTTCCCTTGTTGCAATGCTGCCCAATCAGACCAGTCTTTGTAGCCTGCAATGTGTCTGTGCTCACAGTGGTGGTTTGAAGGAGAAATGGTCCCCATAGGCTTACATATTTGGACTCTTGGTCCCTGGTTGTGGTACTGTTTGAGGAGGTAGAGAACCTTTAGGAGTTAGAGCCTTACTGGAGGCATTATGTCACTGGCTTTCAGAGTGTACAGCCTTGCCTCACTTCCACTTGGCTCATTCTGCTTCATGTTTGTCATGGAAGATGTGGTCTCTTGGTTTTCTGCTCTAGCCACACAGGCTGCCATGCCTTTCCTGCCTTTATGGACTCTCCCTCTGGAACTGTAAACTAAAATAAACTGGTTTTTTTTCCCCCCACAAGACACTTATGGTCTTAGTGTTTTAGCACAGCAATGGGAAAGTAATGGATACACTGCCCTTGCTTTTTGACATGACTAAGAGGGAGAAGAAGCAACCAGATAATAAGATGCTGCACTATATGAGCCAAACGTAAAAACTGTGCAGCTGACCATGGGCTGCTTTTTAATCATTACTCCAACAATTGTTAAGTGATAAAAACATCCCATCCTGGAAATTTTTTTGATTGATTTAAAAGCTAAACAATCACTGCTATCACAATTGAGTTTTCATAATTCATATCTAAATATCAAATGGTCACATTAATATTCATGTTTTAATAAGTAATGAGTGAACGGAGAAGTTAATTTGGAGAATGCTCAGTTGTATTTAACAAGAAGTCTGTGACGCGTGTTCATTCGAAGAGAAAGTTTTCCTCCTTTCTTCCCTGCTCTCTCCCTCCTTCCCTCCTTCCTTATATAGCCTAAACTCTGGAGTACAGGTGTGCACCATCAAGCCCAGATCGAGGATAAGTTCCTCAGCTGCTGAAATCATTGCAGCTCACATGGGGCTGAGTGCTTGTCTCCATCTCCTCCTGAAGGACTGCACAGTCCCGCATTTAAACAGAAGATTCAGAACAATTGTAATTATTGTGACTGGACAGACAAGAGAATGGAATTTAAATGATTTCATTTCTATCTCCCATGTGACCACTCAGTGTTAATTTGAATTTAAACTTCAATAGAGTTACGTAGAGATTGAGCAATAAGGTATTATGCTTTTATGTGTAATAGTTTGTAAGCAATATTTATTTTGTTAACTTTATTTTTAATAATATGATAATACATACAAAACTGGATAAAAATTTTCCCACTTCCCATAGCCATTACTGGTTCATTGTATTGTATGATTTTTTTTTAACAAAAGATCATTTCAAAGTATAGAGAAAGAAGTTGTGTAAAACACAATCCAGTCCCAGTGGATACATCTATAAAACACTCCCACCCCGAAGGCTCTGGCATCATTTATTCAGGAGCAGGCACCTGAGTAAAGCTGGGAGAGGGAGAGGTGGTCCTCCCCAGGAAAGAGCACACCAATTGGTTGTCCAGTACTAAACAGCCCTGAAAACATACACACAAGTAACATTATATGGACTCAAGAGTTTATATTTAGTAATATACAAATTCATATATGCATACAATAACAATTGATAAAAAACAAAAAAGAGACCATGAATTTGAAGAAGAGCTGGCATGGGGCACAGGGGGGGCTTTGGAATTTGGAAGGAGAAAGGGGAAGAGAGAAATGTTGGAATTAAAATAAAGTCTCAGCCAGGCGGTGGTGGCACATGCCTTTAATCCCAGCACTCAGGAGGCAGAGGCAGGCGGATCTCTGTGAGTTCGAGGCCAGCCTGGGCTACAGAGAGAGTTCTAGCACAGCCAGGGCAACAGAAAGAAACCCTGTCTCACAAAACAAAAAAGAAAAAAGAAAAAATAAACAGATAAAATAAAATGCAATCTCATGAGCAAACAAATGAACAAAATATAACCCAGTTTGAGTGAACAGATACACAACAAAACAAGTGTGACTAAATGTGAAGGGTAAAACTCCAAGTGTGGTGAGGTTCACTGATGCTGTTAAGTTCTTCCAGTGCAAAGTTTGAAATTTTTCTCGCTAAGATGTTGGTGAGGAAATGATCGTCTCTGAGAGTGGAATCCACTAGACAGCCACAGAGCTGAAGAGATGTGAAGAAAGCTGGGGTGTGAGGCAGACAAGCTTGGGAGCAGCTTGGAGGGCAAGCAGTCTTTGACCTCCTTATTGTTTTTACATTTGCTGAAGTTCTGGCAGAGTGCCTTAAATTCCAGAACCTTTCATCAAAGACAGCACAAGGATCACATGCAGGCTAGTGTTCCCATTATAAGTAGCTCAAAAGATGGTCCTTGTCAACAGTAAAGGCCCTGTTCAGGGGGAAGCAGTCCCTGTCAGTTAGTCATGCAGATAGCACACAGTGACCTGGATCCACGGAGAAATATCACTCCATTGGAGTCAGCAG
>CABHPP010138807.1:35185-51448 GCA_902168425.1 Peromyscus attwateri | reverse complement strand
CACTGAATCATCTTGCTGGCCTAGTCATGTCAAAATTTTTACTGAAAAGCTCCATTATTTGTTGCTCACATCAAGTAAAGCCACATATGAAGTCTTTTTAGGAAAGTTTCCTATTGCCTCTCTTCTATTGTACTGTTTTAGTCTGCTGTATCGCCCTGATTGAGTTAGAGGTTTATTTCTCACCATTATTGAAACTTTGAGATTGAGGATGGAGACCCTGGCAGAAAAGTTTCTGGGGAGGACCACTTCCTGACTCCCAGGAGACTATCTTTCACTGGGAGCTCTATGGTGGAATGGCAGCGAGTTTCTGGGTCTGTTTCCTGTGGGCTTTAATATCATTCTTGAGGCTTCCATGCCCAGAGCCAAATCTCCTTCCCTAAATCCTACTTGTACTCGAGACAACAGAAACCTTCAATCTGTACTGTCTACTACGCAGTTTTACTTTCTACTTCCACTGAGTCTCCAGTGTTGGCAGAAGTGACCTAGCTTAATCTGACACTTGATAACATTCCTATAATGAGACACTGGAGAGGCACGAGACTGCTATGTTTTAGAATGGGTTCAACTAGGAGTCTGGTCCCTGCTTGGCAGAGTTCTGGCCAAGTTATTTAAAGTGGCTAAGCCCAAATCCAATTCTCAATTATAAGATGGGGATAGTATTACTCTCTTTGGGGCTCATAGAAGGATTATATCTACTGTTTTATGTAAGCAAATTAACTCAGTAATTACCCAATAAATAGTACTTATTATTTCTGTTGCTATAACTGCTATTGCTGCTTTTCACACTATAACTATTGTCATTTAGTTTTTAGTTGCTACCATTTTGAAATTCTTAGAGATCAACAGGCATTTCGTTTCCTGAAAGTATACTACTTATCAGAAACAACTGAAAACTATTTAGTTGAATTTTTAAAAATTTCTTGACCAAATATTATAATATTTGTGTCCTAAATAAGCTCTGATTATAGAATGATGTTCTAATATTCTAGGATGGATAACTAATTTGAAAAAAATATCAAAAGATGAGTAAAAAAGTATTTAGAAAGAACACTATGCCAAAAGTAGTTATATAGTTAGAGTGACTATTATTTGTACAAATTCTTCTCATAACAAAAAGAGAATTAGTAAGATTATGGCCAGATTATTGGAATAAATGATGATAGTCACCAACAATGCTTCCCAACTTAATTTAGTGGATTGTATTCTGGGTGCACAGGCTTAGATTTCTGAGGAATAATTGTAGGTGATAGCATTAAAATAAATACTAAAATTAATCATTGCTTTCTTGAAAACCTAAAATGACCTAGGTTCTGTGGTATACATTATTACATAAATAAAAATTAAAACCATAGTTATCATGTAATTGAATTTTAATTATATGTTGAAGACAAATTTGAACAACTTATAAAAGGTATTAGGACAAGGTAGCTCATATGTAAGTCACAAGACAACTAATAAATCCCTTAGGTTTTTGAGACGATAGAGAAATTTCAAGACTGTCATTAATATTTGTATGAAGACAAAAGATACTTAGCAAATTGCAGGCATTATCGGGAGTTCTTTGAAAGGAATAAAATGATGAGTATGAACATGGTAAGTGAGCAATGTTGAAAGGATGTCAGCTCTGCTGAGAGAACCCAAAGAATAATCTTTTTCCTTGCCATCTACTTTCTTGAATTGTTGAGAGCTTCTTCTGAGAGAGATAACACACACACACACACACACACACACACACACACACACACACACACGGAAAAAAAAACCAAAAAAAAACATGTTTCCTTTGGTTGCTTAGTCGCCAGTCATCCTCACTCATTGAGAAAGGAGTTGAAGACAAGAAAATCATTTTTTTTTTATCATTTGATGATCATTACATACATACCATATGTAGAATATTTCACTAAACAATGAGACTAGGAACATTGGTGACATGGATTTCCATCTTAGAAGGGTGGGGGAGGTGATGCTATGAGTGTCCAGATATGGCATTATTTTCCAACACTGAAAACATTGAGGCTTCTTGAAAAGCCTAGCCTGTGTGGCCAGAGGCAGTAGTCTTTTCTTTAGAGACTTTCTTTATTCTCCTTTCTTTAAATTAACTTTTACTAGCTTTTTAAAATTATAATCCCTAAATCTTATGCATGTATTTTTTGTGTAATTATTACAATGTTTAGAAATTTTGGTAGTTTCTCAGATTAAATTTTTTTTTTAATTTTAACACTGAATAGTGGCTAATCTTTGTGTAAGACAATTGGTAGCAAATCTTTTTTTCAAGATAGGTTCCTGTCGTGTATCCCTAGCTTGCCTTGCCTGGAACTCACTATGTGCACTAGGCTGGATTTGATCTCACAGAGATCTGCCTTTCTCTGCCTCCAAAGTGCTAGAGTGCTAGAATTACAGGCATGTACTCCCTCCCATGCCTGGCCTGGCTGGTAACATATTCCTAGCAGCTGGAGCTGCATATGAGGGAGCAGTTCTCCAGCTCTCACAGTCCCTATCACTTCTCCCTGTATACCTGGTTCCTTGTCATCATTTTTACTAGACTTTTGAATATTTTAGGAATTTGAATTTCAACCCATAGAGTGTGAATCCAGAGAGAAGCAAAGGCCAGAACAGATAATCAATGAACGTGTAAAGGTTTAGATGTAGGTGCAGGTGTTTTAGCACATGCAGACTAGTTTTTTTGGTATGTACTAACCATGTTGATTTTCATCATTTTTCTTTAATCTGTCCAAGGGTAATACAGGGAGCAAAACTGGGGCTTCTGCTTTAAGAGCAAAGGAAACTCAGCAGTTTCCTAGGACACAAAGGGAGACAGAAATTTTTATTTCAGAGAAAAACAATGACACCAAGTGAAAGAATTGTATAGGACGTGGATAAACCTGGCTGTGCGACTAGTTTCAGTTGCATGAAGACTGTAGTTTTATGACAGATACTACTTTTGCAATTGTCTGTTACAATCACCCCACCCCTGTTTCACTCCAGATGTTTCAGGGAGAAAGAGTAAAGGAGCAGATAAGAGTATGATTTTTTTCCCTGTGGATATATAGGGCAAGAACTTAGTGGGAGAAGAAGCCCTGCCCAGGAGAAGCAAGCAGGAAGATTCTGGCTGAAGAAGTAGAGATGGGGTGCTGCTCTCTCCACCCTTTCTGGAGTTTGGTTCACATCATTCTAAATCATCATCAGAAAGAGCAGTATTTGCTGCCCAGCTCTGACTGGACTTATTTCACTCTTTCCTGTGGAGGTAGAGGGGCCCAGCAACCACTGTGAAGATCCAAAGGAGTAGGATTTGTGGGTTTTGTGGTGGTACCTGCCAACATTTCAGTTGCACCATCTAACATTTGGCAGACAATGTGATTCTCCCATTGGCCTAAATGTAAGAATTTTCTCTGACATCTCTAGCATGTAACTTCCATAGAATAGTTTCAGTTACCAGAGCCATGCAGAGTCCAGAAATATGAAGTTAATTTTATTTTATTTTATGTAAACATAGGATTAAAAAGAGCAAAACTCAGAATCAAGTGATATTTTGTCAAACTGTAAACTGTCCCTGTGTAACTTTCAGAAATCTTTCAGCATTTGGGACCTCGGCAGAGATGACTTGATTTACTTGATGCTCTTAAGAGAACTCAGTTAGACCACCATTCAGACAAAGTGGCGGCCTACAGAATGGGAAAAAATTTCTACCAACTATACATCTGATAGAAAGTTAATATTGAGCAATATATAAAGCGCTCAAGAAACTAGATATCGGTAACAAATAACCCAATTAAAACATGGCTGTCTTGGTTAGGGTTACTATTGCTTTGATAAAACACTATGACCAAATCAACTTGGGGAGGAAAGGGTTTGTGTGGCTTATGCTTGCATATTACTGTTTATCTTTGGAAGAAGTCAGGACAGGAACTTAACAGGACAGGACAGGGTAGGAACCTGGAGGTCAAAGGACATCTTTCAGCATATGGCTCTCTCTCATTTATTGTGGATTCCAGGGATCAAACCCAGGTCATCCTGTTTACACAGAATGAACTTTTAACTGCTGAGCTTTTTAAATTATTAAATTATTGCTTTAAATATTAGCATATTACATGTATATATCGATATAAACACAGATAGCATTACTTCCCACTGGTGTTGGCATTTTAGCACGTTGAAATTGCATATTTTACTTCCATTTAGTGTGTTTGTTGTTCATTGGTGAAGAGTTTGAGACCCATGCTCACACTGACTTTTCTCTTGCTGACTTATGCCTTTCTGATATGCATTAGGAGAAAAACTCTGTGTACTTTGTGTGAATCTGGATTCTGAAGTGCAGATTTAGCTGTTTGCATTTATGATCTTAAGTTCAAGATAATGATCAGGCATATTTAAATCAAATTCCTGATTATGAAAGCATCTTAGCCTGCCAGACAAAGAATCATTCTGCACAAAATATGTGAACTCTTTAAACGAATAAATCTAAAGCATGTCCCAAACCTTGAGCCCCAGGGAAAGAGGTTCTGGGTAAAAGTTAATTTTAGGCAACACACTGAAGGTGTTTTCTGCAGGTGACACAGGGTACAGTGGCAGCCATGTGGCAGGTTGGGACTGCAGTGTAGCTGGCAGAGCCCCAGGGTGTGACTGGCAGGGGTTGTCTTGCAGCAGCTGGGAGCGCCAGGAGGCAGCTGTGGTGAGCTTGTGGCTGGCAGGGAGATGGTCACGCTGCTGGCAGGGGGTACAGTGAAGCAGTAACCTGGATGGAGCTGTTGTCAGAAATACTAACTAGACATCGACCCTACTCAGAGCTCTCTGACAAATCAAGGGTTGATACCACCATTCTAAAAATAGTCAGCTAGGCCATCCACACTGGCAAATAGACATGTCATGTCTGTCTGGGATGACCTTCTCCAAGAATCCTGAGACAGGCTTTTTTGTTGGAACCTTTTTTTTTTTTCCTTCCATAGAAACGACAACCAGAAACTACACAAGGACAGTTATATCAGGACAGAGATGCCTGAAACTATCCCTGCAAATGGCTAATTAAATGTTAAGTCTTGACCAGCAAGAAGCGGGGGCTCTGGTAACGAAGGTTTAGGACAGCAATGCTCAAAGGTAATGCTAGTACTTTGGCTTTTATAGAAACAAAATTATTTTATTTAAAATTAAATAAAGGTCATCATTACTGACAATCCATATGTGATCTTTACTTTTTTAATTCAAAATACAGCAAGTGAAAAATACAGCCAACCTGGGCATTAGGCAGTTGAATAAAATCAATCCCACCACACCATCCATATATACATACGTTCTTCACAAATGTAGGCAGGTGATTTACAAAATGTTAGGGAGAGGGAGGCAAAGATTATAACCAGCTGTAATGTGTGAAAGCTGAGGGGAGAGGTAAGCAAAAGGGAAGGGTGATAGTCCTGCTGTTTAATTCAGGGTGGTGGAAAAGGAACACGGAATTAAATGCAGTAACTGAGGACATGCTCCATGACTGAAAGCAAGAGAATCACTTACCTCTATTGTATTGACATTATATCTACAAAGCATTCTTTTTGAATATTTACTTACATTAATGTGGTAAGGATTATAGCCCTTATATTAAAGAAACTTAGGCTATACCAAGGGCTTTAAGAAAATAGAAACTTGCTGGAAAGGACAGCATCAACAATATTTTCAAAAGAATGATCTTATTTCACGTCTCCATTTTTCAACAATTTCCCCACTTTTTCTACATATTTAATGTCACCTTAACACTGTCATTGACAGTTTTAGCTATCTATATTAGTTACTTTTCCTGTTTTTGCAACCAAATACTAGAACAGAAGCAACTTAAGGGAGAGAGAGAGTTGATTTTGGTTCACAGTTGAGAGAAATGCAGTCCATCATGGTAGGGAAGGCATGGAAATGTGGGCAGCTTGGTTTACGCTATCAACAAGAGACAAAGGAGAGTGCTAGTACTCAGCTTACTCTCTGCTTTTTGTTTTGCCAGGGACTCTAGCTATAGGATGGTACTACCACAACAGGGGTGGAGCTTCCCCTAACCATTATCCGTCTCATGGTATTGTAAAATAAAATAAAATAAAATAAATAAAAAAATAAAAATGCAAATGAAAGAAATACCTTTATACACATGCCCAGAGGTGTGTCTCCTAATTGATTCTAAAGTCTATCAAAATGTTATTAACCATCACACGACCCCTGTTTTAGAATACCTCATTTCAACAAGAAATAATTCATTGTGTATTGACAAGAATATTTTTGGTGTGTTGATATGATGAATGGGCCAACTTAGAAAACCTTGTGCAAGTGAGAGCTCCTTTTTCACACCTGGCTGTGCTGACAGGTGGAGAAAGTTAGAATGTCATCTGCCTTTATTTCAATTTATTCTCCAAGATATTGGGGGTAACCTAGTGTAACATCCCTCTACGATATTCTTAAAGTTGTTAAGCTTTAAAGTTATATTTTGCAAATTATTGTGAGCTCCTTAAAACTGGGGACTTTAAAATTAAGTAGCCCATATTTCCTAATGCTTTTAACACCACCTCACAAATAATATATAAGTAGACAATTTTCCTGCCTCAAACTTAATCCAGAATTTTTATTAGTGTGTCAGTTATAGCACTGAACATATGAATGTACTTAGTTTATATATACCAGTTCTTTGGTTGTATGCATGCTAGAAGGGTATTAGAAAAAATAGAGAATCATTTCTCAAGTATTTACTGTGAAAAGTCATTTCTGCAGATGCTGGTTTATTTGATCAATGTCCTAGACAGTCCTAAGCAATGTTGAATACTGAATAATGCCTTCTTGTTTAGAACATTTGTTCCTTACTCACTACTAAGACGGCAGCCTCCCAACATCATTTCTTTGCAGAAGAAAACTGCTCCTTGAAACTATGTTGTAATAATGAAAAGGGTCTTTGCTTATCAAATTCAAGAATAAATAAATTTAAAAATATATGATGCATTATTTGAATTATTTTATGGCTTTATTTATTATGAATAACACAGATAAATGGTTCCTGTGTTGAGGATGAGGACAACTAAGAGCCTATGATTTGAATCAGAAAGGATTGAGCTGGAAACCCAGCTCATTTGCTCACAGCTACATGCCCACTTCTGAGTGGTCTTCATTTCATTCAGTAAATAGTGACAATAACTGAAGACCTAATGCAGGGGGATTGTGAGGGCTCAATGATGTAATCATGGAAGGAAAGTCCCAGAAGCCCATACACAGGACAGACTGAGTAGCACTATGGGAGCTGTGTCCTTGTCTTCTAGGTCTTGTCTTCTGTTCCCTATTCCCTCACCACAATACCTGACTCTCTCTAAGAAACCCAGTTTCATTTTTCTCAGTTGATGTGACCATGCTTTGTTATTCTTGAAAATAATAGTTTCTGTGGAGGCAATTCCCTGAAAGACAAAGCAAAAGATATCAAATAAGTCAACAAAAATTGCTATAGACCTAACAGATTTATTGAAAAAAGCTTAAGCCATAACAGGTCTGTTTTTCTCTCCTAAATACATTTCCCAAAATGCAGTTTTCATCTCCTTTTTTAAATTCCAATAGAAGCCTAAAAATTACTTATTCTGTGCTTTAAAATACAAACAGACTTCCATGAGTTGAATTTCAAATTGCTCACTGATTGCATTGTGATCAACAAGGAAAGTATGGAGACCCTGTTGTGTCCCAGGCACTGTACTATGCTCTGAGGACTGAGTGGCATTCAGGAGCTGCTGCTCCCCTCTCCTTCCCATAAAGGTCAGAGGCAAGTCAAATAGGGCACCCTGGGCTTACAGGCACACATCAACGGAATTTCCTCTAGTTGAGGTTGATCAAACATTGGCTCTAGAAAAGGGAATAGATGATTTTAGCTGTATGAAGAAAAGCTGTCTATGTGTTAGGTAGCTCTCTCCACTCATAATTTTTGCTGATATTTTTTCATTATTAAAGATGACCTTTTCTGTACACTGGTGTTACTGATAGACGATATTGGGAACTTTTTATTTCTGTACTTTATACAGATTAGTAACAACTTGGATTGGATGGCTGATGATGCGTGTGCTGCTCTCCATGATTATTACTCAAATCCCTGAACTATAATTTCTAGTATATTTTGAAGATACAGAAACTATGAGGTGTAGAGAAATGAAGTCATATTTTAGTGTCATACAGGTGGAAAGGGAGTAGGGGAGTGCCCAGTTCTGGAATCTTTAGTAATAGCAAGCTTTTTACTTTTTTAGGGAGCAACATCTTCTAATGAGACTAAGTGTCTCCATGAGACAGAAGTCAGCATTCACATTTATTTATTATTTAGTCTGTCTACTCACCTTTCATGGTTTGTCAATTCAAACCTAGAGAAATTCCAAAGAATACAGGCACTCCAATGGAAAGTGCTTGGAGTGTGACTGAATTAGAAAATGAAAATGGGAGCCCTAGAAGGGTAAGGTCTTGGTTTGGTTTCTTTACTGATTAACCCCAGTGCTTAAAGCAGTGCCTGTGCTGGCAATTATTTGCTGAATTACCGCAAGGAAAATTGTGTACAATTAGCCAAACCAATTGCACTTGTCTCTCACTGGTACTTACTTGTATTGGATGACGTGAATGTTTCTCAGTCTTTGGAATCTTGTGGAATATTATTAGAACACTTTAATTAGTAAAGTAGCATTAGAAATTGCCTAATATGATGACTAAGGATTTTGATTTGTTGATCTCTTCTTTAAAAGTAGTGAGAAGATTAGGGATTTGAGATATATATATATATATATATATATATATATATATACTGAAAATGATTGATTTTATAAGTATTCAGATGGGCTAAAAAGTTGTGTTGTGTAGAAGAAAGGACAATAATTTCAGGAATGAAGAATTTGTTTAATGTAATTGTTTCCTTCCTAGTGAGATAGTTTACTGTGCTCTAAAGATCTCTTCCTCAACATGAAAATAATTGGAAGGCCTGGGAGGCTGCCAGAATTTTGAAAGACTCAGAACAATATACATTGTATATAAAATTAATTAGAAACAGTAGTCTACCCAAACATACATTATCATATTTTAGAAAATACTATCAGTGATCCTCAGAAAGAATTATCCAATAAGACTATCTAGATATATTTGGTTACAGATTCATTCTATAGCTCCTTATTTGTGACACCTACTGTGATAGACCCAAGGATTTAGGACCATGAAATAGATCAATGTACATTACGGACAAGAGTCTCTGACCTTATTGGATTCAAATGGGCAAGATAAGATACAACAAAAGTGAAAATAAAAAAAACTATGTATAATTAAAACCGTGTTTTATGGAAATGGCAGAAGGATGCCTTGTCTGTGATGGAGCAAGAAGCTGACAAGCCAGGTAGGAAGCAGTGAGAAGCAAGGTGTGTGTGAGGGAGGGCCTTTGACTTCATGAAGACTTGGACTCCTGTTGGATATAAAATGGGAAGACACATGCAGAGAGGGATGGCATGAGCTGACCTCCCTTTTGAAAGAGTCATTTGGTAGGGGTGCAAGGGTCGGGAAGGGTGTCACAGAGGAGACTTGGAGTTCGTTGTTAAGAGAGGACAGTGGTTTGGGTGGCATGGTTGCAGTTGATGTGGTAAGAAGGTACTGGGTTCTGGCATATTTTCATTTCCTGATAACCTGGTAGTGAAAACTAATGGACTGATTACCTCATGAGAACTGACCTTCCACTTCTGGCCCCAGTCTAGATTTTGTAAGCCTGTGATGTCAAGTCAGCATGACTGCTGTTCCTCCACAAAGGAATTTTACCAAATGGTTACTTCCATGTGACTTAATCACTCCAAGTTCTTGGCTCACCAAAGATTTGTAAAGCTATTTTGATTATAAAAAGTTGGCTACACAAAACTAGAGTATAAAGTCTAGGAACATTTTACAGTGACATTTGGAGGAGTTTAAGAAACAGATACCAGCTATAATTCTAGGACAACTGACAGACCTGCCATGGAGGACTGTTACTAAACTTTTTAGTTTATAAGGCTATAACAAGTTCTGAGAACGTACTTTTACAAAGGTGTATTGACGCCACACTTGGGCCTATATGGCCACTAAAGCAGGAAAAACGTCTGGCTTCCTGCACTTCAATTACATGTCTTTGCTTTTTGCTTACCTGTTTACTTCCGTGTGTAAACATACTAAACATTCAAGAAGTCTCTACCTAAAAGCCAGCCTTGCCCAACCCATCTCACTTCTCTTCAAAAATTAAGCCATAAAGATGAAAGTGCTTGAAGCATCCTATTGGCAACTTATCTCAGACCCCACCAAGGCTCCAGTCATTGTCCTACAGCAATAGGCACCTTGGACTCCAGGAACCACCTCCTCCTACTATCACCACATGAGGGCAACTGTATATGATGTCAAGATTGCACCCTAGAACATGATTTGTCTTCTTCTGAGAACCAACTTGTCATCTCAAGCAAGAGGGGCTTCAGATCATCTTGAAGAAACAGAACTGTGACAACTATGTCACCTTTCTAAGACCACTAAATTACGTGTGTCTTTTGACTCTCTGCTTCAGTTGTTCCTCTGTTTAAACCTAAAGTTTATGTCAGCATCCTGAAGATACATTTTTGGTCATTTCACCCCTATTTCTCTTCCTCTTCCCAATGCACATTGATTAAATTGCCTTTCTCTGCTTTTCACCATGACTTGTCTCTTTAATTGGTGCATTGAGACATTGGCTGAGCTTAGCCAGTTGGGGATGCCAGCTGGGCTTTTGTCCTAAAATTCCAGCTGCAATTCCCCAGGTGAGTTTAACGTTGAGCAAGGGTATCAGTTTTTAACTTAGCTAATTTTGAAAAGTTGAATAGGATAGTGAACCCTTAGCATAACCTTGATTTACCAACAACAATATTTAATTTTTATAAAAATTCAAAGGCAAAATTCAAACCTCCAAAATATTTTGTTTTCTTTCTAGATCACATGCCCAGTAGAGACAAAGGACAACTTAAGTTAAACTTCTAGAAATTATCACATGATCTCACTAGATATATACAATATTTCCAAAATAATAATATAATATAATATAATATAATATAATATAATATAATATAATATAATAATAAGTATAGCATGATGAAGACAATTACCTTAATTACGTGGCTCTTGGTTCATTAGAATAATCAGAGAGGGAGAGAAATTCCTTTTTGCCAAAAGGAAAATGTCAAAAAAAATCAGAAAGGTAAAAAAAGAATTAGATTTTTATGTTTCTAAGATGGTCAGTAGTAGAGGCTAAATAGGCACTAAAAACATGCCAACTGATTCTCCTAAATAAGTTAGCAATGAACTTGTTTACAATAAAATCAAAGAAACTATCCTGTTTAGCTACTATTTTTTTTCACAGTAAGAATGTCTTCTTCTTTTTCTAAATCACATTTTCCTTTCTTTCCTGCCACCAACCCCCTTGCTATTCGGATTACAGATCTTGGCTTGCTGAGCCATGAATCTTTTCCTTGCTGCTTTAAACCTTTGAACTCAGATTCTTTACGTTCCTTTGTGCTGATAATTGTTTCTATGTCTGGATGCTTGCTAGCTAGGCTAATGGATGCTATAAAAATAAATAGTATCATCATATTTGAAATATTTTGTACCATAACACACATCTGCACTATTGTACATGTATGTTATAGGAAGAAGATTCACTTTAATACGGTGTAACTAGACTTGTTTCAGGGGTATACTAAAATTTTTAGGTTTATAATTACAAGGAAAAGCAAACCTAATCATGCAATGAACTTTTCCATCAAAGTACATTAACTATAATTTATTACTATACTTGAGTAAAACCAGAATGAATTTATATATCCAATGTAAATATTCAGGGACATGCAAAACAATAGACTTATCTAAAAAGTTGAGCTGTGGAAAGCATTTGGCTCTGATGCATATGGAAGAGTAGAGAATATGTTTAGGAACATGTGTGCTGATAGAAAGCACTACATGAGCACACTTAGACTTGCACTAGCATGCTTCTCTAGGTGCATAAGAGAGCAAGCCAGCAGTGTTGAGCCTTGTATCACAACATCTCATAATATAACACTGAGTATTATACATAATAGAAAGTTTTACTCAAGTGAGAAATGTTCAAAGTATTAGTATTTATTAAATATGTGAATTGAGGTAGTAATTGATTTTATTTATTTATTTTTATCTTTTTAAAATATTTTTATTTTATAACTAACTTAATTTTACATATCAGCCATGGATTCCCCCATCCTCCCTCCTCCCTCCTCCAGCCCTCCCCCACAATCCACCCCTCATTCCCACCTCCTCCGAGGCAAGGTCTCCCCTGGGGAGTCAGCCCAGCCTGGTAGAGTCAGCCAAGGCAGGTCCAGTCCCTTCCTCCCTACACCAAGGCTGAGCAAAGTGTCGCAGCATAGGCCCCAGGCTCCCAAAAGCCAGCCCATGCACCAAGGACAGGTCCTGGCTCCACTGCCTGGGGCCTCCCAAACAGTTCAAGCTAATCAACTGTCTCACTTATCCAGAGGCCTGGTCCAGTTCCATGGAAGCTCCTCAGCCATTGGTTCACAGTTCATGCGTTTCCACTAGTTTGGCTATGTGTCCCTGTGCTTTTTTCAATCCTGGTCTCAATATCTCTGGCTCATACAATCCCTCCTCTCTCTCACTGGGTCTTGGGTGGATGGGAATGGGCTTATTTATAAGAAATTGTGCATGTGTTGTTTCTGGTTCTACTGACCAGTTTTGAATACCATGATATTACTTAGACTCCATGTTACTCAGTTTTATCACCTGTATGACTAGGGTAACACTGTATCCTATTTATAAGAGTTGCATGAGCAGTGATTGAATCAATATGTGAAAAACATAAAAGAGTCTGGCATGGAGTAAATGAAATACTTTTAGGTGTCATTACAATTTATTTCCTATTGAAAGAATTATTAGTTTGATAATACATAATGTGACTGCCAAAGAGATAATAAAAGAAAAAAAAGCTATTTAATTTCTTAAAAGTTTTGTCACAGAGAATATTGCTAACTTTACTGGATAATATCTAAGAAAATTAGGCACAATAAAAGAAAAATCAAATAAGTATATAAAGAATGCTCAGCGGTTTGAAATACAGCCCCTTCCATTGCATATTTAGGAAATACTTATCAAAATCATCCTGAGAATCGGGCTCTTCAACCAATAGTGGGGACATTACTTTGTTAGAGAACTGAATATAATTTGAAATGCCAGAAATGTTCATAGAATGGTATTCATAGATGAAAATAAAGAGTATTTCCAAGTTTTCCTTTATTGCATATAGGACATTTAGCTTTGATGGCATATCTTATAGTCTATACTGAAATCTCAGGTTCCCATTGAAATTCGAAATCTGTTTTGTAATGTTAATTAAAATTCAAGGGAGTCTAGTGAATTATACCATTAACCTTTCACTGTTAGAATTCAAGGGATCATTCTTTAGGTCAATGTGAATAATGAGTTTTCTGCTATCCTCCACATGTCCATTTGTACAGCTCCAGAAGCCAGGGAAGAGATTATTAAATCATCATCCACTTGGAAGTTTTTGCCAAAATAGAATGCCAAGGGGGTCTTTAGGTAAGGACTGTCTTCAATTGACAAGGTTGCACAGCAAATTTAGTGAAGCTTTTTATTTTTTATTTATCTTATTCCTATCAGCAACTGAAGTAATAAAAAACAATTCTAGATAAGGTTAAAGAGCTATAAAAGATGGGAGACAGACAAAGAAAACAATCAAGAAAACAATTCTATCTACAATATCTATTTCATCCATGTTTACATGTGCTTATGATTGAAAATTGATATAAAGGATAACTACCTGGCAAACTCTTAGAACATTTTGAATTTTAAAGGAAACAAAAACAGCAAAAGAACTGGAAAGAAGACACATTTGAGGGAGAATTCTTTATCGGTATTGATATTTCCCTGGATGATAATTAATAAATAACCTGAAAAAATAGAACAAAGAAAATTATGCCCAAATTGAAGATGTGAAGAGTCAGTAAAACTATCAAGAGGCCTGGAGAAAATGGACGGAGAAGTGAAAGGAGAGAGAAAGCTTGGATCCAACAATGCTGCCTGAAAAGTGTGTTCTTTTTCACACCAGTTCCTGATGCTTAAGGACAGATGCAGCTACTGTGTCTCTGAGCAGGAAAGAAGAGTTTTGGTCACTGGGAGATTTGAGGAAATCTGTTAGTGCTTCTGAAACAAAAGCTGAAGCAGTTGATGTCTGTGGATGAAAACACACAGTGAAAGATGTGTGGACAGGCCATGGTAGGTGAATGCTATTGTCTTCCCATATTAATTACTGCTTTTGTAGCAGAGTGACAGTTGAAGTGACTGTTTTCATGTTGGTATTCACTGGGACAAATGCCACTGCTGGGAGGCATTGAGAAGATATCTCCAAGAAACTGTAAGAATCCAGGTGGAAATCTGAGAGGCTTGGAAGTATCGAAGAGTTAACCTCTCACAAAGAACATTGGGAGAAAGCAAAAACTGCTGTGTGGACAGGGCTTATTTTAACATGATAGCTTTACTATGAGAATGTACTTTGGATTTAGACTGAATTCTTTGGAAAGAGTAGAGAAGATATCAATTTAGACACTGGCCAGTCTGAGCAGTAGGATTGTACTTTCAAAGCAGAAAGGATGGAGCTACAGGAAAAAAGAACTTCCTTAATTTAATTAAAAATAGGTCTATAGGGCCTGGGAAGATGGGCCAGTCAGTGAAGTGCTTGCTTCATGATTATGAATACAAGAGTTCTTGGATCTTCAGCGCCCTCCTTAAATCTTGAAGAGTATATACAACTCAGACACCTTGGGGAATTTAGCACAGCAGGATCCCTGGAGCTCACTTGACAGTCAGTATAGCTGAATAGGAGAGCCCTAGGTCAATAGGAGCCCCTGTCTCATAAAATAAGGTGGAGAACTGAATGAAAAATACACCTCTGGCCTCCACACACAAGAGCACAAATGAGAATACCTGCACAACATGTGCATTATGTCCCTCTACACAAATATACACACCACAGCCACCAGCACCCCAAAGACAAACACATAAATAATAATGGTTATCAAGCAAGCAAAGAAATAAAACCCCAAAGCTCTCATAGGCAGAGTCCATGAATACTAAAAAGAAAAGGTCCAGACTGCTGGAATACAGTCAGAAGCTGGATGCAATGCTCACGGTGAATGAGCTGGAGGGGAATATGCAGTGGAGAGAGATCCAGACAATTGTGACTGTGTGTGAAGCTGAGATTGGAGAAGATGAATCTCTACCTGTCACTGCTGAGAAGCTTTAGGGGATCACAGGACTGTGACCCAATGACTGATATAGCATCTTGATGCTACCACAGAGGTGAACTCAGGAAAGGGTTTCCCACATCCCTCAGGCTCAGAAAGCTTCGGCACAGAGATTCTTAAAATGTTTGTTACTTGTAGCCAGCAAGTAGCAGACCAGGGAATTCTGGCAGAATGTGGAATTTGGTCACAGAAATTGTCATTGTGAGTTATTGAGACTAGAGTCTTCCTTTGTGGAGATTAACGGGAAAAGAATCCAAGTGAAGGATTCTGACATGCATCATTCTAATACGGACGGACAGCTTAAATGAAGGAACAGTTCTAACTCATGCTATTGCTTATTTTTATGATCATTATAATATACAAATTTGTATTTTAACTTGTACTTTAACTTATCAGCAATGGCTTGTATGACTTTCTTTTTTCTGTTCCTAGCTTTCTCCATATATACAACAGTTACTTTATCTCTAACCCATAAGCTTTTATTCTTTCTCACAGTACCCCCTCCTTTCCTTTTGTCCCATTCATTACTCATTTCGCTACTTAAATATTGATACCCTTAACTCTAAAGTATCTATAAACTACACTTTCCCTAGCCAGTATCTCAGTGCCACTGTCACTGTACCTTATCAGGGACACAACTGAAATGTACAGTGTCTTCTATTGAAAACTGACACAAGGGCTGCTGGTAAATCATCATAGTTAGTACTACAGTTACCTTCTCCCCAAATATAAGAGGAAGTGTAACTTGAAGTGAGCATTACTCATTTAGAGATTCGTATAAAATAAACAAAAAAAAATGGGGAAAGGAAAAATAAGTATAGGGGCATATCTAGTCAGACATATGTGCAAGACACAACAAATAAGCAAGCAACAGCCCACTGTGACACCGCCACAAACTCAGAGGTCCCCAATACTGGAAACTAAAGATAGGAGAAAGCAGAAATGCCACAAAAAGATGCTATCA
>CABHPP010138807.1:19511-35085 GCA_902168425.1 Peromyscus attwateri | reverse complement strand
TTTTTTTTTTTTTTTTTTTTTTTTTTTTTTTTTTTTTTTTTTTTTTGCTTTTTTCGAGACAGGGTTTCTCCGTGTAGCTTTGCGCCTTTCCTGGAACTCACTTGGTAGCCCAGGCTGGCCTCGAACTCACAGAGATCCGCCTGGCTCTGCCTCCCGAGTGCTGGGATTAAAGGCGTGCGCCACCACCGCCCGGCAAGATGCTATCATCTTAATATCTACAATGATGATACTTCTTAGTAAGGACCCATTTTGAGGCACTGGGACTAGAATGTCAAACATATGAGGCTTTTTTCAGGTACACAATTCAACTGTGACCTTGAATAATGGTTTAATATTCCTAGAGTGTGGAATAAATAAAAGTGAAAATCATCAGTCCACTTGATTGTAGCCATCAAATACTGGTGATGTTGTGAGAAATGCTAAATGCAGATGGTTGCAGGCAGAGAGGGAACACAAGACATGGACTGTTGCATGGGCATTGGGAGGGTTAAAGCTAGAGGTTAATATGTGACAGTAAAGAAATGGGTGGAATTTTCTGCTCTAGGATGTTATAAGGAAAAGTGGTTCATCATAGGTTGACTATAACAAATTTTCACTATCAAAGGCCAATAAATTACTACAGAGTCATTTATGTATTACTTTTTAAAAAGAACATGTTCAAAATTCAAATATAAAATATAGAGCATCAGTTAACATCTAAGTTCTGTTTGTGTGAAACGTGAGTTTTTTCTTTCCTTTCTTTAATTAAAATTTTTTTATTTATTCCACATACCAACCACAGATCCCTCCTCATCCCTCTTCCTGCTCACCCCAGCATTTCCCCCAGCCATCCTCCATCCCCTCCTCTGAAAAGATATGGCCTCTCATGGGGAATCAGGAAAGGGCACATTCAGCTGAGGCAGGTCAAAACCCCTCCCCCTGCATCGAGACTGTGCAAGGTGTCATGATATAGGCAATGGGTGCCAAAAAGCCAGTTCATGCACTGGGACAGATCCTATTCCCACTGTCAGGGGCCCCTCAAACAGACCAACATAGAAACTAGAGAACATGGCAAAGAACTGTTATTTAAAGTTGGTAAATTTATTTACATCACATAAGCAAATGTATCACACCTAAGAAAATGTAGTCTGAGAAAAATGTCAAGTTACTACCAAGCTCTTTCTGGTATATCAAGAGCAAAAAGACAGAAGTGTACATGGTCCTGCTTCCTGGGACAGAAAGTATAATGTTAATAGACAACTGGAAAAATAGGACTTTTTGAAAAAAATCCTCTTGGATTCTGTTGTTTTGTAAAGAAAATAATCCTTCAGCAAGAGAAGGGAAGGTACTCACTTCCAAGTTTGAAGTAACCTTCAAGGAAGGTGAGCTGGCACTCCAAATGATTCAAACAAATTAATGATTTCCTATTTCCAGGGAGCCTGAGAAATAGATATTTGCATCTCTGCCCTTAATATACTTTGTGGACTTGTGATCAGCACAGGAATGTTATAATATTGAGCAGGAAATAGCATTCTGTTTCCTAATGGAGCACACAGTAGATTGGTACACTACCAACCACTGTGCTTGAAAGAATTTGAGAAAACTATCTAAGAAACAGGAATTTTACAAGCTTTGGTTGGCCTGCCCCATGATTCTTCTGAGTTTCTGAGCAAAATTTATGAGAATTGTTGCTGTGGGATATTCTGTATGGCAAATGTGTTGCTAATAAAGCACTGATTGGCCAGTGGCTAGGCAGGAAGTAGGCGGGACTAACAGAGAGAATTAAAAGAGCAGGAAGGCAGAAGGAGACTGCCTGCCAGCCTGCCAGCCAGCAACCGCCAGGACAAGCAGCATGTAAAGATGCCGGTAAGCCACGAGCCACGTGGCAAGGTATAAATTTATGGAAATGGATAACTTAAGATATAAGGACAGTTAGCAAGAAGCCTGCCACGGCCATACAGTTTATAAGCAATAGAAGTCTCTGTGTTTCCTTGGTTGGGTCTGAGCGGCTGTGGGACTGGCAGGTGAAAGAGATTTATCCTGACTGTGGGCCAGGCAGGAAAACTTAAGCCACAAATTGTGGTGTCAGGGGAGAGGGGTTGTGGTGAAATAGAACAGAAGGAACAGTACTGGATGTCTGGACGGAGATTCAGATCAAAACGTAAATGCTCTGCTGCTTAAGGCAAGACATTATTTAGGAAGAAGAACCTTATAACATTTTTCCTAAATGTGGAAAATATCCTGTAGTAAGATACTAAAGCTGTTAATCCATGAACACAGGAGGGCTGTCCTGTCACCAGCCCCAAGAGCAGAGGGAAGACAGAGAGATGATGGGATAGTTTCCCCACCCATTTCTTTTCTGTTCTTATTCTTTCCCCCCCTTGTTTCGGTTTATTTTCTTCCCTTGTTTCTTCCTTCCATTCCCACTATCCTTCCTTCTCCACTTTCTTGCTTTAATATTACTGAAGAATTTTATAGAGGTGTAGATTTGATTTCCTGGAAGATATTGTCAATATGGTTTGATAACCTCCTCCTTGTGGAAAAGATGGTAGATTGAACATGTATGTAAATGGTAAAACAATTCAGTAAATTATAAGGAGGTTATTAAAATTATAAGGAGGTGATTGCACAAGTTGGCAATTTAATACATCTTAAATATCTTAAGTTATATTAATACACTTAATATATCGTAAGTGAAGTCTTGGGATCTACTCTTCATAGAAATACTGACATTTTAAATTAATAACTTTGATTGAATAAAGCATGCTGATCAAATTTTTATTTTACATGAAGCTGTAGGGATTTTTATAATTCTTTTTGAAAAGTGTCTCAGCAACTGTCTTGCTTATCCAGAGCAGCTGTTGAGCTTGAACTGTATAGGGGGTCCCAGGCAGTGGGATCAGGACCTGTCCCTAGTGCATGAGCCGGGTTTTTGAAGCTTAATGCCTATGTTGAGACACTTTGCACAGCCTTGGTGCAGGGAGGAGGGGCTTGGATTTGCCTAAACTGAATGTACCAGGCTCTACTGACTCCCCATAGGAGACCTTGCCTTGGAGGAGGTGGGAATGAGGGGTGGGTTGGAGGGGAAAGCCGGGGGGTTGGAGGAGGGAAGACAGGGGAATCTGTGGTTGGTATGTAAAATGAATAGAAAATCTCTTAATAAAAAAAAGTGTCTCAGCAAGCTGACATAAGCTGAAATGTGGATATAGACTGGTCAGAAGCATAAGAGGAACACAGGATAAGCCTTCCATTGATAACAAAAAAGATGCTTTGGTTATGCTTTTGGAGAATTTTTCAAGTTCGTAAGTGAGGAGAAAGCCCTTACGGGCAAATGAAGGTCATTCTCATCGCCACACTATTAATGCCAACCACAGAGATTGCCCATGCCAAAAGAGCTCTCAGGTTCCTGCACCAGCTGGAGGAGCAGATGAAAGCGAGGGCATGCCGCACTGCCTGCAATTATGCCAATGTGTACAACCATGAGTGATGCTTCCACGGTGTCCTTGTCCCTCCCACCGCCTGGCACAAATGAGCATGGGGAATGGGGACAGGTGGGAAAGACTTTCAGGAATAGAGAAAGACTGCAAAGGGTCTTGGAAGCACTGACTCAGGATTCAGTGCACTCTGAATTAACTATTGCACCTAAAGTATGACCTTTTCTTTACATGCTTGCTTTGAAACCAAATCTTGCCCAGTGGCCCAAGGCTAATCTCAAACTGGTGATCCTCTTGATTTTGCCTCACAAATGCCTACTGCCATGCCTTGTTTCAAGTATGGTTTTTATCCACAAGTAATTATAAGTGAAAATATTAAGTAATCACTGAAAAATAGGACCAGGGCTTCACAAGGAACTTTGGTTTTCTCAAATATAATTTCCCCTCTTTCTCTTACTTGATACTGTCACATTCCATGCAACTCTATTTAATAAGTAAAACGTTTTAAGCATGGCCTGGAGTTTTGTGATTGCTTAATAAGTGACTTTTTTTATGATAAATAGAACTGTGGTTTCGAAGTATGACACCCAGCTTACATGTGGTAAATTACATTTAGTTTAATGAAAATTAATAAACTAGATTGTAGCTGAAGTTTTCTCTGGTCCTGCCCAGCCCCATGGACCCTGCAACCACTTACTTATAAAATAATCACTCAGAAGCTTATATTAATTAAAACTGCTTGGCCATTAGCTCAGGCTTACTACTGACTAGCTTTTACACTTAAACTCAGCCCATTTCTGTTAATCTATATGTTGCCACATGGTCTGTGGCTTTACCTGTGTGCTGTTACATGCTGCTCCCTGGACAGTGGGCTGGTGTCTACTGACTCAGCCTTCCTCTTCCCAGAATTCTCCTTCTCAGCTTATCCCACCTATACTTCCTGCCTGGCTATTGGCCAATCAGCATTTTATTTATCAACCAATCAGAGCCACACACTCACAACATACAGAGCAACATCACCCAACACTAGATTACTCAGAAGAAATTGGCTAAGATAGTGAATACAATTCTTGCCTCAAGAGTAAGAATGGGAACACTTTTTCCAAATGGCTTGTCAGCTGCAGAAGAACAAAGTAGATGTGGAAACTAAATTCTGTGGCTCCCGAGAGACTGAAGCACTCTGTAGCTTAGAGTGAATAAGGAGTGAAACTCCCTAGGTTTAAGCCTAGACAGTTGAGTTTACTAGTGGAAAAACCAAAGGGACGGGTTGTTAAGAAGGATAAGTATGGTGGAATGTGGACCAAATGTATGAGAGGTATAATGATAGTAGAGCCAAAACCATATTGGATTAGGAACCACCTGGGGTGAGGAGTTTTGGAGTAACATAAGATGAGGTGTGAACTATGATGGTGTGAACTGAAAAAAGCAAATTATTCTTACACATTCTATACTATGTGTTGGCTGTGTATCATTATGAAGTGATATTTGTTGGTAAATACAGGTGTACAAAGATTGCCCTCAAGTAATTTTCAATTTAGCATGAGCAGAAAGAGATATTCCATATGGCTTTGTCATAAGAGACATATATGACTGTGTATAAGGTAGATATAAAAGACAGAAGAATCAAGAAATTGCCGAGCAAAGGGGATAGTGGATCAATTTGAAGATGAGAGCAATTCTTTCAAATTGATTAGGGAAATGGCCTCTCAGGTAAGGGCACCATAGTTTTTAGTACAAAAGATACATAATTATGAAATAATTTGGAAAATTAAAAAATGCCAGAAATTAAATAGCATTTAGTTATAAGAGCAAATAGCGTGAGAGATGGAAGTTACAAATTTATGGATATATATATATATATATATATATATATATATATATATACATATGTTCTGGGTCATGGAGAATATTAAAGGGCACTAGTATTTTCTACCACACAGACTGAATGGAGCTAATAAAAATTTTAAATCAGAAAGTTGGATAAAATTGCTAAAGATTTGAAGATTTAGTAAAAAAAGGCAAAGTCTGATACATAGAGATGTTTTGAGTCTAGTTCTGTGATCCCAGGGAGAGACAACAAGTTCTTGAAAGAAAACTGCAGTAGAGGTAATTGTGTGAGAAAATTAAAATTAATAGATTTTCAACCCCTCCTGGTTTTAGAATCACACCAAGAAAGAGGAATTCAGGCTGCATCTCAGGTTTTTGCTGAAAGCGTTTACTAAGCAAAATAACACAGGATATGAGACTCATTTCATAAAGGAAAGTGAGCTCAGTTTTACACATGTGGACCTAAGCCACTTGTGATCTCCAGGTCAATATCCTGTAGCCAGTTGGCTGTGTAGTTCTGAAACTCACATAATAGTGACTGATTTAGATTACAAGCATGGAGGTAAGCAAAGCCATAGTGGGAATGTCAGCTGAAATTTACAATGAGTAGTAGGAGTTTGGTCTAATGAGAAAAAGAAATGCATAATATTTGATGTTATTTCAACATTAGTAGGTTTCTGGAGGATACAGAGACAGCAAAATGCCTAGGAGGAATGTTTGGAGAATTAGAAGAACAGTGCATGTTATGTATGTAACTAATATCTGTGAGGGCTTTAAGAAGGAGGGAGAATATAAAAGAACCAATTGTAGCAGAGAAATTAAAACAAGTTGAGGACTTAAAAACTGTAAAATTACCTTCGTTGACTGAATTGTACCAGGGGAATCACACTACAATGAAACGATCAAGGTGCAAGATGGGAAATTATACCCAAAGAACATAGTTTACTATGTTCAGGATTGCTTTTATTTTCACGTGACATTGCTTTCCTGGATAGCAAAATGAAGTCAGATATGTGTAATACAAGTGTAGGGACAGAATACATAACTCTCTCACAACAGTTGACATAAGGGATAAAGAACTATAACCATACCAGCCATGACAGGAATCTGGTGTATCCTGACTCCTCCACTTGAACATGCTGAAGGCCCTGCACATCCAAATTGCAAGAAGTTAGTTCATCACTTTCTGTTCATGTATTTTTTTTCTTGACAGTCTTGATGATCATTTTCACCACTGTATCTACAGACTTTCTGTATGATTTCTGTGGGATCTCAAAGACAACCTAAACCCTAGAATTCTCTCTTGTCAAAGCTCTCTCAGAGTTAAAGAATTCTTGTCTTATTTATTTGGGCATGGAATGATCACATCAGTTCACTGGGCCATCTTTATTGTCTCCATTACAACAACAGCTACTAACATTTATTACAAGTCAATGGAGTACTCATCGGCAGGGGATGTGTAAGCCCAGACATGTCTTCTTAGCCTGTGTACTCTCAGTGTGGCTAATAAGCCGAGTTGGTACTCAGTAAGTAATAACAATTATTAAATGGATGCAGGGCTATAGGGACTATTGCATAACTGTTCCCTTTTATTCTTTCTTATTCATCATCTCATCCACAATACTTTCTTTTTCCCGTTATTGGGCTTGGTAGGACTCCAGTTGTCCTACCACTTGGAAGTTTATTAGACATACAAACTCTCAGGCCCTAAAGACATACTGGATCAGAATCTATATTTTAACAAGAACCTAATGTAATTGTGGACTTAAAAATACTCCTCTACCCAGCATCCAGGTTTTCAAAATACAAATATAAGCATCTCGACTATCCTCATCTTAAACACATTCTGGTGGCTTCCGTTACTCGTGGAGGAGGATAAATCTTTACCTCAGGCTAGTGTTATTTCTTCTTGCTTCTCTGACCTTTCCTACCTTATGACCTTTCAAGCTGTAGAAGGCAGCCATCCCCAGCTTTCTCAGATACCCAGCAAAGCCTTGCTGCCCCTTCCACAGAGCTTCTGCTCTGCTGTTTCTTTTTCCTCATCTTTGCTCTGTCCAGTACCTGTCACCTAGATAATTCTCATTCATCTTTCAAATCTCTGACCAGCAGATTCATTAAATGTTTGGTTTTTATTAGTCTTGGAACACCGTAATTCTTTTCTCTTTGATATTTATCATAACCTAATTGACTATTATTTGTGGTGTTACTTAGTTAATGGCAATCTTTGTTGACACTTTATGAGGTCTGTGAAGGCTAAATGATTGCCAGCATTACCCACCATAGCTTCATGGCCTAGAACAACGTTTATCATAATAATGGTTATTATTTAAGGAATAGTGAAGGCATCCAAGAAAGAATGAATCTGTTTTTCACAATGACATTTTGAAGAGGATGTCAAGACTTGGAGAAACGAAAAATGTAAAGTGAGAGACTTGTTCTAGAACACTCAGCTGGTACATGGTAGTAGTCAGGAGTATATTGTATATACAGACTTTTAGATAATCTGGTACTGACCTAGAAACTTTCTCCCTAATGGTTAGTTTTCATAGTGCTGGAAGGTGCTGTACGTCCTGCTGGGGAAGAAGTGTTAAGGTATTACCCTGTCATGAAACCTGCAAGACACAGAAACACTGCCCTGTTAGGATATACTCAGTGGTGAAATCATGAAATGAATGTTATGTGGAATAACAAACGGGGTTCTGATTGGAACACTCCCTAGGAGAGAACCCAGACCTACA
The DNA here is from genome assembly GCA_902168425.1 of Peromyscus attwateri. Classification (NCBI taxonomy): domain Eukaryota; kingdom Metazoa; phylum Chordata; class Mammalia; order Rodentia; family Cricetidae; genus Peromyscus; species Peromyscus attwateri. The sequence continues at coordinate 27,107 of CABHPP010138807.1, read as the reverse complement.
CTGTAAACATTCTCAAGAACCCATGGCTATCAGGCCATAGCCCATAGAGAGAATAAAAAACTATTATTTTGCTAAAGGACTAGTATCAAACTGCCTTCTCAACACAGATTCTTCTACCTGCAGATTAGTGCAGCTCTCCATCATCACCGGAAAAGCTTCTTAGTCAATTGGTGGCTGATAACAGAGATGACTATCAAAGTATGGAGCAACTGTGGAGTGCTCAGCCCTAAATGGGACAAGTGTGTTACACTCCCACAGAGGCCCAGGAACATTCAGAAAGAGGGTGAAAAGGATTTAAGATTCCGAGGTTGTGGAGGACTGCTGCATGTCTCTGGACATGAAGGGGCTGTTATGTACTAACTCATAACATCCGTGTTTGCCTGCACACAACCTGTACTAGATCAAGTCGCTCAAAATTCCAGCATGGGTGAGAGTAGGTTATGAAGCCCCTATCTATCCGTATTTATCTGAGCAGTTATTGGTAGTTGAGGCTTCTGGGGTAGGGAGAATCAGTTGTTTTTCAGGACTCCTCCAGTGGATTGTTCTACACACATGCACACACAGGCATCACAAATTAGACTTGGGGCTTATACATAAACACACATAAGAGAATCACAAATTAGTCTTGGGGCTTATACATAAACACACATAAGAGAGAAAGAGAGAGAAGAGAGAGAGAGAGAGAGAGAGGACTTGAAGCTGGGCAGGAATAGGGGAAGTTAGGAAGAGGGGAGCTGGATATGATCAAAATGCAATATATTCATTTATGAAATTTTCAGAGAATAAATACAAATATTTTTAAATACTAAGTCATAAGGTGAAGGAAAAGTGACTTGTTGAAAACTGAAAATATAAACAGAAAATTCAAAACAAAGCCAACACAACCTTATAGTAAGTGAATGATTTCAGTGTTGTCAAACCTAGCAACCCCTGCATTGTCTTTGAGTTTATTAGACCAGCAGAAACAAGATGCAGTAGGAACTTTGAATTTCTCAATCATTCTGTGAGGCAGGCGTTAGCATTCATTTCTTTATGAGCACAAATGGAATATGAATTTAAAAGAACAAAATGTCCTTAAGTCACACAGCAGATGGAGACTCACGTTTACATAAATTCAAGGCAAAGCTAGTTTTATTGCTTTATTTTTGTTTCCTATGAACTTTTCTAAACAACAAAATTTGCTTATATAAGATTGTTTCACTACTCACTATATTATTAACTGTTTTGGAAAAAGAAAAAATTATTTTTATTAATGTAAAAAAGTGTATAATATTCTTTTGTTACAATTTTTAATTACTGTACATACTTTTAGAAAATAAAAATTAGAGTTTGCAAATCAGGTTAAATAAAAAAATATACTGTTGTTTATCAGTATTATTCTTATAAGGAAAGCCTGCAGTGTAAGATACTAAGTTGTAAAAGGTGTAGGTAAAATTTGGAAAATTATCATAAGCTCTTATATATTGGATTTGTTTTATTTTTATTAGGAAATGAGTACAGTTGTATTTTTAAAAAGGGAAAACCCACACATTTATAAAGTTCAATTTTCAGGTAAACTAAAGAAGGCAGTAATAATCAGACAATATCTACCCAAAGACATTCATAAGAGCATGCACTGAAATTCATAACAGCTGACACTGAATCTAATCTCTAGTGTGACTCCATCCACATGCCATGTTGATGTGAACTAATTCTTTATGGCAGGAAGAACAGAATGATAGAATAGACTCCCAGGGCAGTGTTGAGGGTAGTAAAAAAAATACTCATAAACTTGTAACACAGGAGATAAGTAAGGCCTACAGGAACGATCATATTAATGGAACCTATTGGGGTTTTTTTTTTTTTTTCATTAAAAAAGAAATGTCCATTTTTTTGAAGACGAAAACTCTCATTGTAAAGGCATTTTTTTCTTTCTCCGTGAGACTTGATGGTGTTGTGTTAGAAACTGTATTGGAAGCTTGGGTGAAGCGTGACAGAGAGCAGCGACTGCAGCACTGCTGCTTCCCTCGGTAGAGTTCTGCTGTAGAAGGTCTATAGGCTCAGTATTCCTCTCCGCTTTCAGTGTTGGGGTGGTTTCCTAGGTGATGAAGTAGATGAGGGAGGGGCTTGTGAAGGATGTGACACTAGCAATTCAGAGACCTCATAATTTCTTTCTTTCTTCCTTCCTTCCTTCCTTCCTTCCTTCCTTCCTTCCTTCCTTCCTTCCTTCCTTCCTTCCTTCCTTCCTTCCTTTCTTTCTTTCTTTCTTTCTTTCTTTCTTTCTTTTAAGGAATATATATGCTACACAGGGCCATTTTTGCTCACCTTGTCTTCAATTACATCCATCTGTGATTTACAGGCATCTCACTTTTACCAAGGGAACCATCTGGATCTGAGCAATAACATAGCTTTGTTGACAGATGCAGCGAAGCCAGCTCTGTTCTTGGGGACTGCCTAGATTTTCTACTTAGTTTGTGTGGCAGGTGGATCACAACCTCAGAATGATCCATAACATGACTCTGTCTCTCCTGGCCCCTCTAGGTTCCAGAACAATATCTGTTCCATGACACAGCAGGACATGTCACTTTCACCACAGCTCCATGTTGAGGCATTCATAATCAGTAAGTATTAGAACACATACGCCTGACTTGCAGACTGGAAAAATTTTCAAGACACCGTATCTGTGTGTGTGTGTGTGTGTGTGTGTGTGTGTGTGTGTGTGTGTGTGTGTTGTGGTTACTCTCTCAGTGTCTACGTTTGTGTTTGTGTGTAGTTTCTGTTTGTGCAAATGCGATTTCTCTGCTTTGTGTGTATATAGTGTCTGCTTATATGTATGTATATGTAGTGTCTGCATGTGTGTGTGTGGTGTCTCTCTCTTTCTCTCTCTGTGTATGTGTGGTGTCTCTGTGTGTCTCTGTTTCTGTGTTTGTGTGTGTAGTGTCTGCATGTGTGTGTGATTTCTCTGTAGTATTTGCGTGTGTGTGTGTGTGTGTGTGTGTGTGTGTGTGTGTGTGTAGTATCTGCTTATATGTGTGTGATCTCTATCTCTTTCTGTATGTGTGTATTTGTATGTGTGTCTCGTGTCCGCTTGTGTGTGTGTGTGTATGTGTGTGTGTATGTGTGTGTGTGCGCGTGCGCGCGCATGTGCATAGCATAGAAAACTGCTTGAGTTGTAGGTCTCTTGAAAGGCCAGAATAGCATTCACTCCAGTTAAGAGTAAAGGAGGAAGAAAATTGAAGGAGGTATTTCTCCCAAGTGACATTATTTGTTCTCAATTAATAGACCCTGGGATATGAAATTGGTCAAGTGACTTCAGAAGACCACAGTATGGCAATTTTCTGAAATAATTGCACAGCTTGAAAGCTCCATCAGCCTTCAGATCTTTCCCCCTCTATGAGCACTTTTATAGAATGCTTTAAGAGATCACTGTGTAACCTTCACTGACTAAACATCTACCCAGCAGCTCATGATTAAACTCTCAAACATATATAAAAAGACCCCTGCTGGAGAGTCTTTCTACTCCTGGTATTTCAGGCTTCACAATGTAATTTTTTTAATCATGGCTTGCATTATGAGGCAGAGGCTGTATAAGGGCAGCACTAACTAGTGGTGTTTGAACAAAGTGAGTACTGCAAATGCCATTTCCTCCTGCAACTATTAAAGGCATCTCAGCAAAAATTCAGTAATGTTTATGACAGATTCACCCATATTCTAAATTATACACCTTGATCAAAACTATATGTTAAACACAATCTAAGAAACGTAAACGTGATTGCTGTTTTGTATGGTATATGATGAAAGAGTTTGCTAGACAACATTCCCATCATTATTGTTAAGGAACAATAGTGTGTGTGGTAATGGTATACAGGCTGTAGTTGGTGGTTGATTACATAGGCACCAGAGTCAGGCTCTCTGGGTTAAAATTCCATACTTCTCACTTGCACTAGTTGCTGACCTTGAACAAGGCACTTCACCTCCCTGTACCTATAGATCTTTATTATAAAAAATAATAGTAATATGTTTTCTAATTTTGTATAGTATATTACAATGAGGTGAAAATTTGACAACACCTGAAAGTTGTTGCTTAAGGATTATTTCAGTTGTCTTTGATTACTTCATTATTACACTCTTTGTTCCGAGGATATTAATATTATAGGTTCATACAAACAAGTGCAATTTTAATCTCCAATGTCCTTTGAATTGGTTTTCTGTTCATTACTATGGAAGTCATGAAAATTATAATGGAATTCTAAAAGCAATTGGAAATTTGAATAAGTTTCCTGTACTTGTCTGTGGGGAAGTGCCTTGTTCAGGTTTTATTGCTGTGAAGAGACACCGTGACCACGACAACTCTTATAAAGAAAAACATTTGATTGAAGCTGGCTTACAGTTCAGAGGTTCAGTCCATTATCATTATGACAGGAATCAGGGCAGTGTGCAGACAGACATGATGCTGGAGAGGTAGCTGAGAGTTCTACGTCTGGATCCATAGGCATCAGAAAGTGACACTAGACCTAGATTGAGCATTTGAGACCTCAAAGTCTGCCCCTAAGCAAAACACTTTCTCCAATAGAGCCACACCTACTCCAACAAGGCCACATCTCCTAATAGTACTACTCCCCATGAACCTGTGGGGGTCATTTTATTCAACGCTCCAGAGGAAGGAACAGATTTTAAGGGGGTGGAAAGAGTTTACTTGGTCACAACTATAGAAGAACTAATAATCAGGTGCTATGAGTTCTCTGTATGCTGAGGTTATCTAGGGCTGTATATTCAATATGTAAACCAAATTAAGTTAAGAAGAGGAGACAGAGAGTAGATTCCAAAGAAAATCTGAGTGGCTATGATTGCTTGTTGTCTAACTATTCATTTTTATGTCTTTCTTCTTCTTCTTCTTCTTCTTCTTCTTCTTCTTCTTCTTCTTCTTCTTCTTCTTCTTCTTCTTCTTCTTTTTTGGAGAATTTCATACATGAGTACTGTATTTCCATCGTTTCTGCCCCTCCTCTCCTTCTTCAACTCCTCTTGTATTTCTGCTGCAATCCTTCTCAAATTCATGACCTCTTCTTTATTATTGCTACATATACATGTATAGATGCATATATATATATATATATTTATATATAAGTGTAATCTTCTGAGTGCTTTTAGTGTTGCCCATATATGTTTATAAACGTGTGTGTGTGTGTGTGTGTGTGTGTGTTTGTGTGTTTAAGGCTGGCCACCTGGAATTTGATAACCTGTCAGGGGTGTCATCTTTGGAGAAGACATTCTCCTCCTCACAGAAACCATTAACTGCCAATAGCTCTTTATCCATAGGTGGGGTCTTGTGATGTTTCACCCATCTACTTTGGGATGACAATTGGTGTGGTCATCATAGTGGTATTATTTCGCAGCCATATTGTTAAGATTTTACGTGTGCAACTCCTTGTTATATATAGAAAACATTGTTTTGCAGCAGATTTCCTGTTCCTCTGGCTCTTATAATTTTTCCATTCTCTCCCCAAGTTTTGTTTGTTTTTAATTTTCTTTAAAATATTAATGCTATTTTTATTTATTTTTGAAATGTTTTATTTGAAATAGAATTACCCAGTTTCCCCTTCCCTTTTCTCCCTTCAGCCATTCCCAGCTACTCCACCTCATCTTCCCCATATCTTACCCGTGCTCAAACTTACAGCCTCTTTTAGAAATATTTATGATTATATTAGAAATCCAAGTAAACAGGTTGTTATTCTTTTGTTCTTAGCCACAGAGTTTTCTACCTATTAGCAAAGGGCAGGCAAACTACTTGAAAAATCTGGCAGAACAAGCCGAAGCTGGCAGCAGAACTCTGTCGTGTCCTCCATGTGGCTTTCAAGGCACAAAGGAAACAAGAGTAAAGGGATCCTGGGCTCGCTCTTTATGGTTTCAAAGAGTTGAGGTCAGGCAGCTTGTGGCATAGGAGTCCCTATGTGAAGGTCCCCAGAAGGTGAAAGGCTGACTGTGAGAAGCTATTGCATAAAGTGGTGAAAATGCAGCCTGGGTCACAACAGACACTCCACAAGATATTGGGAATGCTAGAGTCATGAGTTATCTGCCAAGGAGAGCTGCACACAGGGAGTGGAACAAGCCCCAAGGAGAAAGACATAAATGTTATAGGCAGACAAGATGGAGTTAGGGGAGCCATCTACGTCCTTTGACACTAGACATAGAGCTACATGATATGGCCAGAACTTATAAGAAGTTAAGGAACTTAAAGGCCAGAAAGAAGGTCTTTGTTCAAAAGATCCCCACAGGGTCCTCTATTTGGACATTTGGTTACTAGTTGGTGGTGCTGTTTGGGAAGGTTCTAGGAGGTGTTGCTTTATTGGAAGAAATCCATCACCAGAGATATGCCTGGAGAGTTTTCCAGTTTTGTTTTCTCTACTTTGTGCTGCAGTTCAAGATGTGAGCTCTCATTCTCCCCATCCCGCAGCCACACCTGCTGCTTGCTGCCATGTTATCCCTTGCAATTACATACTCTAATCCTTTGGAGCTATAAGTCCGAATAAACTCTTGTATGAATTGCCTTGGCCGTGGCGTTTCATCACAGCAACAGAAAAGTTACTGACACCAATGTTAATCCCTAAATTTTGTTCTAGTCTCTAGAAATGCTTAGTTTTGGTTACTTATAGAATACTGAGGATTATGCTGATACATTCACAAAGGCCTTAATAATTTATGCATAGACATGTGTGGCAAAGATCTGTATGAATGCTCCATAGTTTAGATATAATTTAATAGGCTTGAATTTGAGTAAGTGGACCAAGAATATCAGTGTTTACTGAGCCAATCTTCAAAATTGTGGGAAGCAGTTTGGCTTTCTTCTTGAACAAAAGAAATGAGTACCAGAGAAACCTATAGCGTCTAGAAATAAATAAAATAACAGAATCAACTGAATGACTTGAGCCTAGGTGTTCGCTGGGGCTATCTAACTTAAAGTTGCGATTAAAGACAAAGAACTCATCATCTTTCACTTACCTTTCAATTTTGCCAGTTTCCTTTTGTTTAAGTGTCCTCAACTCTTGATTACTTCTCAGAACAAAGAAACTTAAAAATATCTGGGAAATTAGCAGTAGCAGCAGCAGCACAAAGAAAGTGTGACAGAGCCTAAGGGCCTGAGAGCAGGATGAATGCTTTTTTAGCTTTGTAACTTCCTAAAAGGAATTTCTTGCCAAAATATAGACAATAGATAGTTTTCATTAAGGTGTATTGTATTCTTCCAGTTAGTAAAAGGACAGCTCTATTTTTCTTTAGCAATCAGTGAAACTACAGAAGTATGTGAAATCCAACAAAAAATTTGTACAATATAATATATTGGATTTCACATTTAAAGCAACCGTGATTTGAAATGATAATATGTTGTTGAGATGGCATTAAGATTTTAAACTAAATTGACTACAAATTTTAAGAGAAGTCAGTATTTTAGTGAAAATGTCTGATGGCAGAGCCAGCAACTTTCAGCCTTCCCTGAAGATGAGCAGTTTTACTCCTTAGTCTGCTAAACAGAAAGTCAAGGCTTTCGCTCTGATCCCTTATCCCCTCCCTTATGCCTCTCTCTCTCTCTCTCTCTCTCTCTCTCTCTCTCTCTCTCTCTCTCTC
>CABHPP010138807.1:4974-19501 GCA_902168425.1 Peromyscus attwateri | reverse complement strand
CTCTCTCTCTCTCTCTCTCTCTCTCTCTCTCTCTCTCTCTCTCTCTCATCTTCCCTTCACCCCTATATTTGCCTATATTTTCAAATGATTGCAAATTGAGTAAAACCACTGTAGTGGTATTTTTCTTCAACTTCTCTATTTTGAACACTGTTCTCAGTGACTTTTTGTGTTATCCTACTGCCGATGGCATCATGGCAGGTTATTGTCCACGGAAGGATTCTGGCTGTGATGAGTTAGAAGGGCTGGTGGAATTACAATCTGGAAGGCAGGTGAACCACTGCAGAAGGCCACATAGCTGGCAGCAGTGGAAGCCAAAGAAAGAAGTGGTTTTGAAAAGGAGAAATCAATGAGACTTGGTCATTTGTGGTTTTGAAGAGTGAGAGCTGCTGGAGGACAGAATTCAGGTGTCCCCATCATAGAGTGTGGATGGTGAGAACACAGACCAAGGACAGAATTCAGGTGTCCCCATCATAAAGAGTGAATGGTGGGAACACAAACCAGAGGACAGAATTCAGGTGTCCCCACCATAGAGAATGGGTGGTGGGAACACAGACTACAGGGGGAAAATTGTGAAATCATTAAAGAGATGAAATTGTGGTAGTTGATCTTAGAGAAAAGAAAAAGAAAAATACAGTTTTAAAAGAGACATGTTACATAAATAGTAGATTATACTTGGAGTGGGGGCTGAGCTGACTTTTCCTTAGCTGTTTATACAATCAGAGCTTTGTTAAACTTGTGATGTGCACTATCCTAGGCTTGTTGGTTTGCTTCAGCCAAATTACATAAGAGATAAAGGACAGTGAATAATATGAAAGTAAAAAGCAGGGACAAGTAGGTCAGACCTGTATTTCCTGGCCAATCCTGAGTATTTTGTTCCAAGATAAAATAAGTTGTTTTCATTTCTTTGTTGAGAGGTTGTGTGTGTGTGTGTGTGTGTGTGTGTGTGTGTGTGTGTGTGTGTGAGACTGAGTCTTCATTGTGCTTTGTTTACAGAAATTAAAACAACTAAATCACTGATTGCTACTTCACTTGACAGGAGAAAATTATTAATAAGCATGGTACTGCTCTGAGTAAACATTAAGAACAGTAGCATAATTATCCACACTTATAGACACTCAGAAAAAAATAAAGAGTTTGCTCAATTTTCCAGTATCATAAATGACAGTGCCTGGATTCAAATCTCATTCAGGGTGAATCCAAACTTTCAATTCCCAACAAGTACATTTTATTTCAGGAAAAAGATACATGATATAATTTTAAATTGTCAAATCATGAATTTACTTCTGCCCCCCCCCCTTTTTTTTGAGGGGCTCGTACTGTCTTACATTCCCAATTATTTGGTGCTCCATTAGGATGAGGTAAAGACAGTTGAGTTGATGACTAAATGACAAGCAGATGTATTTTGGAGCCTCTGTGAGCATTTGGGACCTGACCTTGTTGGCTCTCATTCTGAGGAGCACAAGTGACTTCAGGAAGTCCTAAGATGCTATAAAAATTTTAGAAAACAAAAGATTTCATTTATGGACCAAATGAATCTGTGAAAGTAATTTTACTTGAAAATTGTAATGTGCACTGTTTGACTACATTTTTTAAAAATATGACTGTTGGTGGTGCTTTCTGCAATATTTTTCTTTTCTCAACTTTATTTTTGATTGCCCTGAGTACCATTCAGAGTTGAGTGTCCAATTATATTTAATTGTATCACTTTTCACAGTTAAAATTTCTACCATGGCCAATTTTCTGTGTTCCTTGATAGATTTATGAGTAATCTATTACTTTTTTTAATTTCCAATTTGAAATAATGGCATGCTCAATTGGCTTCTTGTGCTTATCTAAATATATGACTGTGACTATCAGTCCCATTTATGCAGTTTAGCAAAATTGTTCAATTCACTTCAATTATAAATTTGCTCCTTTTTGCTTAGATCAATCACACTATAAGATTCTCTGAAATAACTATTATATTTCTTATATGGCAAGTTATTTTTCCAGAACTATCAAATGATATGAGATTGTTCAGAGAGATAATGGAAGCAAATCAAAGGTTTATTGTACAGAAAAGTGATGTAATTGTCTTTTCTGCATCTTGAAGAGCATATGTTTTGTATACTCCAAACAGAAAAGATGTACAGAAGTGTTTTCCTTAACTTGCTGTTTTAAATAATGGATTCATTGTACCATCAGCTTCTCTCTGTGAAAGTTATGTTTTCCTCAACACAGAAAGAAAACTCAGCTCAGTGTGTTCTAACTGTGGACAGAAATGGTCTGGCTTAGCAATGAAACCAAGTGAAGAATTAACATATAAGATTCCACAGAGTTTCCACCAGAATAAACCCAGCACCTCCAATATGAGAAGAAAAATCCACCACCAAGCTTGCAGAAAGTCCAGAAGTGCAGTTTAAGCAGTTTGGACACAGAGGGTTACCATGGAGGTGCTTTTGTTTTCGTTTTCCTGAAATACATCAGTCTCATGCTAAGTTATGATTTGTCACCAGTTGTCTTAAGGATTTCCTAACTGGGAATAAATGTTCAGCATTATGGCTGCCTAAGGACGACTGGGGAGTGAAAAGTGTTGGTATATAGGGCCCTAGGGCAGCGTTTTATCTAGAAGGATCATGGTCGTCAATCAAATTAATGTTAAGTGGATGTTGGCTATTAGAAAGATGTTGTGAGAGCAATTGAAGGCCACTTAGAATGGCCAATGACAGGTCATAATGGGAAGGGGCAGACTTAGGCTTTAATTGTCTTGCCCAGGTGTATCAAAGTGAGGATAAGCAAGTAAAATTCTAACCTACTACCTAAAGTAAGCAAAAGACACAGAGGTTTCAATATACCTTTAGCATGTACAGAAGGCTAAAGAGTAATTACCTAGTTGCAATGTTTGTGTTGAATGGTATGTCCTGAGCCTTATTTTTTTTTCCTCATCTGTAAACTCAGGAAATATAATGTTCAGTGTCATAAAGAATGAATTACAGCATTCAACACAGTGAATGGGCAGTGGTGGTGCACGCCTTTTATCCCAGCACTCGGGAGGCAGAGCCAGGTGGATCTCTATGAGTTCGAGGCCAGCCTGGTCTACAGAGCAAGATCCAGGCCAGGCACCAAAACTACACAGAGAAATCCTGTCTCGAAAAACCAAAAAAAAAAAAAAAAAAAAAAAAACCCCAAAAAAACAAACAAAAAAAACCCCCAAAATTCAATATAGAACATTGTATTCAATAAATGATGCTCATTTATTTTAGTAAGACCCTTACTGTATTCTTCCTCTCCTCTTCCCGCCCTTTATGCTCCATTCCTCCCCGCCTCCAACCTTCTTTCATAACTCCCTCCCTCCCTCACTCCCTTCCTTCTCTTTCTTCATTTGCAGGTATAACCTATTTGCATTATTATATTCGTTTGTTCTTCCTGGGGTGAAGGAGGAAGATATAGCAATGAAATAAGGGGTGTTTCAAGTTCCAAAACACAAACAAGGGAAAAAAGTTTCTTTGACCTTATTTATTATGGAATCTAAGAAAATTTAACTCTAAACATTCCATGTAGCAACGTTTCTGGCTGCTAGAACACCTAGAGAGTGTGATCTAGAACAACATCGTAGAACAAAGTAAACCTGAAACTGGAGACTGTGAAGTAAAACCCCAGTGAAGATGTCCTGTCAACATCTTCTACTAAAACCAAAGCACATGTCTGGTAGAGCAAGCTGGTCTCTTAGGAGACAGGAAAGCTCTTATCTCAAATCTATCTAGATAAATTAATTTTTGCTGAACTAAATTGTTCTTTTTTTCTCAGCCCTTGAGTATTTTTTTAAGTGAAGTAGTATGTTAATTTTGAGAAAAAACGGCTTAACACGTACGATTCCTTTTCAAATATTTTCTATGTTTTCAAAAGAGACCATGCCTTGCCCATGTCTGACCTAACATCCTCATGACTATCTTTTTTATTACTTTTTAATTTGGGGGATTGTAATACAATTACATAATTTTTACTCTTTCCTTTCCTTTGTTCAACCACTCCCATATATCATGTCTTGCTCTCTTCCTCTGTCTGAAAAAATGGACCATAAATTTTTAGGTAATAAAATATGTTAATATTTATATTATTCTCTGATTTTCACATTTTTCTTCTCTTTAATGATATCTTCAGACAAATATCATACTTCATGGGCCTTAAAAATATTTCATCTCTAATTTCTTCTTCAATTTTCTGTGCTCAGGAGAAAGGAATTTGGAGTTTGTCACCAGAGAAGAGGGATTAGTAAATGACATTTTCAATTTTTACACTTCTCTTTGAGTTAGAGACATTGAATTTATCAGGTTCAATTTTAATCTGTTCTACAATGAGATGTCACTTCATAGCACGTGAAAAATATACTTCTTCAGTTGAGACTCAAAACATGAAAGTATGTATGCCTTTTAACCTTCTAATCTATCTTCTAGGATAGAGACAAACACCCTGCCTTGACTTGTCATATCATATGTTGTTTTTTCCTACAATATGTATCTAACATTAATTACTATGATGTTTGTAAATCAAATGCTTTGCCTAGCATTTAACATGCCTGCTGCTTGAATACTGTAATCTATGAAGACAAAGCCTTTAGTATTTGCATTAAAATGGTTTTTGCCTACAGTAAATGAGTTACGTTTTTATTTTAAAATATAATACAACTTTTATATGAAAAAGATTCATCTAAAGTAGATTCACCAGAAGTGAAAACTCCTTAGCAGTATGAGTGTTTGTAGCTCCAGTGATTTTTTAGATTGGATACCAAATGTAAATAGACAATGGAAGTCAGCAGCACCATCTCACAGTGGAGTAGTCAAAACCTGCTAACATGCACTGTAGATAGACATGCAAAGCTTTTGTGGCCTCCACCAAGTGTAAAATTTCGTAAACCAAAGCAAGGAACCATATTCTACCCAACTAGTATCTTATTTTTGCTTTGTCTGCAATTTTCTTAAAAATCTAAATGTCTTTTCCCATACGGGAATAGTCCTTATGAAGTGAAATTAAAGAGTCTGAAAATATCTCTCTTGTTATTGTTAGTTATTGGAACTGTTTCCTCAAGGAATTTAATCAGTTTAATTTTAAAGAGTATGTGATGTTTGAGAGTGATAGAAAATTAAAAGTAAAATGATTATAAAATGGAAAATAAAATATAATTTGTAAATTGTAATAACATATTTAGCCAAATAGCCTGAAACCAGATTTAAACCCCTACTCTTAGATATACCAAATCTGTATATACACCAAAAATGAACGTTAACAGGATGATGTGCATAACAAATGTGTATATACTTCAAAAAGTGTGCTTAGATGGGGGGAAAGAATGGGAGATGGATTGGCTTACAAAACCTTGTATGCATGTGTGAAATTATCAAACAACGTTTTTTTAAAAAAATGCATGTGCTTTAGAAAAATAAACAGAGTATATTTGGAGACCAACCTTCCCAAATGACCTCATTTACAGCTAATGAATAGTGTACAACAAATACATGTGTCTTTCCTGCTACTCTGGCTCTAAATACCTAGATAGATCAAATATGTGCTGTCAGGTCCACGAAAAACATGGCTTTACTGTACTGATGGCTTCTGCATCAACACAGGGAATTCCCAAAAAATCTGTACTTTACTGATACCTTCCAAATTATTAAAATCACTTAGGAACTGGATGTAATAATAATGAAAATACCGCAATTGTTTCCTATTCCAATGCTTAAGTAGAATGTTTTTCTGTCTTTTATATACTACCTTTGCATGTATATAGGAAGAATTTGTGTTTATTTTCAGTGTGCACATTTCCACATAGCTGTAAGGAAGACAACCCATTTTAAACAAAGTTATTTTATCCACTCTTCACAAAACTCACTTTTTCTGACTTTGGTGCATCAATGAAACGTTACTTCTGTCAAACTCTTCGAAGTCAAAGTCATCGTTTAGAAGAACATGTTTTTTGCTTGTTTGGTGCTGTCATTTTTTTTTTCAAAAACTTTCAGTTTTGATTCAATAATCTCTCAACGTCTGCATAAATCCTAAGGCGAATTTGAAGATACAACTACAAATTTTGTTTGTATCCTCTAAAAACATTAAGGACAAACTTTGGGGCAGGTGGTTTATATCTCTGAGCTGCCAACCTCAGAGTACAGACGGAAGTGTCCTGCGAGGTGCTTGTGCTTGTTAAAGGCCCATTCCTCTCACAGTCTTCAGGTAGAATTCTAGCTTCACCTTCACAAAAGTAGATGTGGAGCCTGCAAAGAAGAGAGCTAGTCCAGTCACATAAAGAAGCTATGTAGAGAGGATCGGAGAACCAGCATCTACACATATCTGATGCCCTCTTTGGTGAACTCCTCAACTGTATTGTTATTGAAAGAGTAAAAGGAATTTGTGTGTATATGCATATGTATATATTTGTGTGTGGGTGGGATGTGTATGTGCAATGAAGTCTGAGGACAACCTTTGCTGTGATTCTTCAAGTACTGTCTACCTTTATTCTGAGACAGTGTATCTCACTGAGATCTGGGGCTCATGGGTTAGCCTAGGCTGGCAGGCCAGTAAGTTGCAGAGATTTACCTTTTTCTACCTCCTCAACTCTAGGATTATGCTTTTAAAAAACATGAGTTGCAGGGATTGAATTTATGTTCTCATGGAGCAAGGAAAGCATTTTTCTGACTGAGTTATATCCCCTGCTCCAGGGATCTTTTTTTTCAAGAATGGAATTTCACAGGGCATACTGAGATAATATTCCTATCTAACACAAATTTAATTTCAGCAAAATATTAACATTTTGAGCCCCCTTCCCTCTCTCATGTGATCGCTCGGCTACATTCATGACTTGAGGGAATCTTGAATCTCTCCTTCCATCATGTGGAGGCTGAGAATCAAAATCAGGTGGTCTTAAGTCTTGGTAGCAAGCCCCTTTGCCTGATGACTTCTAGTTACATCAGACTGCATGTTCTATCAAATATCAGCTTCAAACTATGTGCTCTTATGGAATCCCATCATGAAAGAATTGGTGCATTTATATTGGACATGGTTAAACAACATTAGTCAAGTGATTAGAATATGAAAACTGGTAGATTATTTCTGTGAAGTCTGTGTTTATGTAGAAAAAATTATTCTTAACTCGTTGGCTCCAATATCATAAATGGTGCACATATGTCAATGTAGTTCATTTAAACCTTGAAAAGTGTTTCAGGGACTGAATGTATGTTACAGTATTATCATCCAGGCAGAGTTTTCATAGAATCAGTGCCACGGCCTGAATCCAGATTAAACCTAAACCACTGAAAGTAAAACACCTTTGTACAATAGGTGTGTATATGTTTGTGTATAAATATGTATTATACATATATTACATGTATAAACTATATGCATGTATGTATAAAATACTATGGAATTTCAAGATTGGGTTAGTATTGACAATACTATACTATCTTGCTGCATCTTAAGAAAGGTTTTTTATTTTGATGATCACAAATTTATTTTTCTAATCTTAGAGAAAGAATTTGAAGTGTGATAGGAGATTGGCACCAAGCTTTTGCCCTTTTCAGATGTGATATGCACATGGAAATTCCATGATTATAGATGATATCACTTGTGTATGGAATGAAAATACTCTTTGCATAGGAGAAGAAAGTAAAGAATCATTTGGTAACTAGAAGGATTGACTGGGGCAAATACTGCTAGCTTGTCTCTAAACTACTTCTGTTCCTTTCTGGGCAAGATAAAATGAGTGGTTTGAGTTCCCACCAACAGACAATACAAGAGATTTGAATTCAAGTATGAACCATAAAGCCATTCCCATTGGCTATTTAGTTGTTTAATGGAGACACTTTATGAAGGTAGAATAGAGCAATTACATAGATATAAGAAGTCTAATGTACACTGGATACTTCATATTGTTTCATGAGGTCATGAGGCTCACTCTAGGAAATTCCATAACTAAAATGACTTACAATGGGGTATTGTGCGAACAGCTGCCCACTCTCTTTTCTTCTTCTTCTTCTTCTTCTTCTTCTTCTTCTTCTTCTTCTTCTTCTCCTTCTCCCTCTTCCTTTCCCTCTCCCTCTCCTTCTCCTTCTTTTCTTCCTCCTCCTCCTTTTCCTTTCCCTTCCTCCTCCTCCTCCTCTTCTTTTTTTTTTATTTTCACAAACTACTACAACCTGGAGAATTCTTGTTTTAATAACTAATCTACATCCTCAATACAGGGATGGAAATATCAGAAAATGAATTCAGTAATCAAGTCTCAGCCAGACAAGAACCCAAACTGGACATGAGACTTTCAGCAACAACAGCCTACTGCTGTCACCCCAAGCATGTTTCCTGAGACTGAGCTCCTCTTTCCAGCAAACATCAGCTCCATGTGACCTCCTTCTCATCTTCTAGTAGCTCAAAGCTGATCAGCTTTCCATTTTAGATGAATTAGTTAGCTTTGGTCAGAGGAAAAGGGCCATCCTGGGAAAGTGGAGAGTGTGTCCCTAAGAACAGTTTGCATGTTAGTAGTCAGGGCTCCCCCTTTTCACCCCACCCACTTTTTTCTTGTTGTATATCAATTATTGCTGTGATAATTTACAGTGCTTTTATATAAAACACATATCAGCTTATGTAAAATTAGTAGAGCAAAAGATAAATAAATAAATGACAAATAGATCAAGGATGCTATTTTTTTTTACTCTTTTTAAATTAGCAGTGGCATTTATTTCTCCATATGCCTTTGATATCACTCATATTCTCCAGACTCTTCAAAGGATCCTAAGCATAGGTCACTGATCTCATTTACACCTTTTTCTTATATTGTCAGATGTAATTATCCTCTCACCATGAGAATGTACTGCATTTACAAAAGTCTGGGCATTCTTCTACACTCTCCTCTCTCATATTTTTTATTTCCTTCCTACCATGTAGATCATCTTTCTCCTTGAAAAGGAAGATTAAAAACATGATAACCAACAAAATGTGCATGGAGTCCATTCACAGAACAACATAGGCTTCTGAAAACATGCCTTTGTTGTTTATAGTCTTTCTTTGAGTTTAACAAAACGGGGTGGGGAGGGCATTGTTGTTCAGGAAAGTATCTTAAAGCATCACCTATTAGAAGCTTTGATACATGATGTTAAATTTATTCTTATGTGATACTTTCTTATTGATATTAAAGCATGTTCATTGCATTTGTATTTGAATTTTAAGTTGTAGGCTCATCAGAGCATACTATGCCATTCTTCAGGCATTCCTTGGACATTTTTCTATCTTTCTCAATGGGATCATTTATAATTGAAAAGATTATATTTCTGAGACTCCCTAAGCTACCTTCTATGGCAGAATTTCATATCATGAAATCAATATCATATCTTTTCTAAATGTTTGGGTTCCTGCCTTCAAGGATACATGTCTTCATTTCTCAGTTATTATAAACTCTAAAATAAAATGTTTTCTTTCTCCTTGGTTCATTTTAGCAATAAGAAGGAATAGTGCTCTCTGAGGAGAACTAGCTCACATAGAAAGGAGTGATGGATGGGCACATTGCGGATTTTGTCCTCAGATTTTCTACCTTGGAAACATAATTTTAATATATGCAGACTCACTAATCTAACTGCAGAGATTGCCAGAAGCACAAGAAAATAAAACAGAAACTGAAAATAGCAACTTAAAAATTCACGGCTCATAGAAAAATATCAACCAAGCTACTTGCATCTAGCAGCCCAATGTTAATGAAAAGTCAAATTGTAATGGGAAATCATGAAACTAGGTGAGTGAAAATCTGTTAGATATTAGTTATTAGGATCATCACTCTGTGACGAGCTTATGCACAGCCTCACCAAGAAACAAATATGGGATGCTTCTCGCCTTGGCACACAGCAGCCCCTGTGCCTGTGGTTATACTTGTGGGATTATTACTATTATGATCATAATTTAATATTATATTTTCATGTATTAATTATAAAAATAAGTTCTAAAGCCTTATTCTATTTATGAAAAAAGCATTTATAATTGAAAGAATTTTTAATTATCATTTAAATGTGTTTTTGCTGAAGCAGATGCCTGTTTTGAGGAGACTTGTAGATGAAATTTTCAAGGATCCTTGAGAATATTTTCCTCTATAATAATCCCTGTGGTCTACCTAAGCTTTAGAATTCACTGCATGAGTGCAGACATTTAGCTCAGGATAATGCAAGATATTCCTTATATTTAATAGTGTAGTCCCATTTCCATTGTTATTTGTATAGACTGGATATTTCATTAGATATATTATCTCATTCAATCAGACCAGAATGTGTCTGGAAGTATTTATTTTTCTATTAAAACTAAATTTTCTCCAGTTCCACTAATCAAATGGCATTGAGTTAACTGCAAAGTCTAGTTTTTAACCCAAACTTTGTTTCAATAAGATTTACTCATAAACCTCTCACCACATAGCAGTCAAAAATACATCCATATAATTTCACAATTTCCAAGGTACACTGACCTGCCCTTGAGTTAATATGTATATATTAGTGCACTCTGCAAAAACAATGTGATTTTTCCATGTTCATATTTTTGTAACTTCACCTACCCTGTAAACTTCACTGCAACATTAATTCATACTAACTGAATTCTAAAAGCAGCATCCTTTTAATATAAAATAATTTTTCAGTAAAACTTAAAAAAATTAAGGACTTTCTTTTATCATCTAAGTAAACTTGGAGACACTTTCAATGACTAGTTACTAATTTTGAGTAGATTAAAAGTCCAAAGGTTATTTTATCTATCTCTATTTTCATTTCTCCTCGTCCATATGTTGCTAAGTCAACTTGACAGCACAATTTTTTCATGTAGATACTGAAAACAGATACTGTTTTCAACTTGAAAATGATCTTCTCTGAAATATAGAATAACCTTTATTTCCCGACTTTTGTATTATAATCCATCCCAAATCTCAGTAGAATTCAAGAGATCCCATTTACTACCCTAAGTCTATATTTAACGCTGCCTAGTCTTTTGCTTCCTGACAAAGCTGCCGGGCTTTTCTGCCGGGATCCCTTTCGTAGTCTCGTGGTACTATTTAGAAATATATATCGCTTGCCTGCTTTCTCATCTTAGGAAATCAAAGACTTACTGGGTAAGTAATCTTTACACAGGGAAGAACAAAATTCACCTGTGTCTATAATAACCCCTCTTCTTTTCTCTTATTTCCCTTCTTTGATCAATGTTTTGCAATACATGTAGGTGCCAAAAAGCTAGATGCTACCACAGTTACAGCTTAATAGTCAGGAACAAACAAATATATTGTATGACACAATGTGACAAATATTGGGTTAGGGTACTAATAGAATAGAGTTCTAACTACAAAGCTGAGACAGGAGTCTTCTCTAGTCTTTAGAAAATGACAAGTCTTGAACAATGAGTAATGGTTAGTGTGGACAGTGGTATGGAAAATTCTATCTAGATTACCCATCATAGACAAGGGAGGATTTAAAGGGACATGAAATTCTCTCTGTTTTTTTTTTTTTTTAACACCTGTTAAGAATAGAAGTATAACTGGGTGGTGGTGGCACATACCTTTAATCTCAGCACTTGGGAGGCAGAGGCAGGCAGATTTCTGTGAGTTCCAGGCCAGTCTGGTGTGGTGATATTATGTTCCCCAATATATTGTGCACCTTAATAAACTTATCATCTGGATCTCTGTGAGTTCAAAGCCACACCGTAAACAGCCAGGCATGGTGACACATGCCTTTAATCCCAGAAAGTGATGGCAGGAAGCAGAAAGGTATTGTGAGGACCAGGAACTAGAGCCTGGTTAAGCTTTTAGGCTTTTAGCAGCAGTTCAGCTGAGATCCATTTGGATGAGGACACAGAGGCTTCCAGTTTGGGGAAAGAGGATTAGCTGAGAAGTTGGTGAGGTAAGGTTAGATGTGGCCTATTCCGCTTCTCCAATCTTTCAGTCTTCACCCCAATAGCTGTTTCCGGGTTTGTTTTTATTAATAAGACCTTTTAAGATTCATTCTATAAGACTGGTCTACAGAGAGAGTTCCAGGACAGCCAAGGCTACACCAAGAAACCCCTGTCTTGAGAAAACAAAAGAAAAAAAAACCCAACAAACTGAACAAAAGTATATTTGTTTTTATACATTTAGTTATTGTCTGATAGACACAGTGTATGGATATATGCAAAGTATGGGAAATGACTGGAAATGAAACAGGAGAGTGGGCAAGCACTCATCATGAAGCCATGCTTCAAGTATAGTGGGGAGAGGGGTTGGTGGTATCAGAGGGTTTAGAAGAGGAGTTTGTGTTAAATTGGGTGTGTCAACTTATATGTTAAAGTTCTATTTTGTGGTAAAACTTTATTATGAGATAGAAACTTCTAGGGGCAGCTGAGGTCTAATGAGTTCATAATGGACAGGGCCATATCCTATACACCTTGACATTCATTAATGAAGAGGATGAAATACCAAGGATATCTGTGCACAAAGGTAAAGGCACAGGCAGCCATAGAGAGTCAATTCATTTGCAAGTCAGGGAAAGAGGCATCAAGAGAAGCTAGGCCAGCTGACACATTTACCTCGGACATGGAGCCTCCAGATTTGGAAGCTACTAGCTAGCTACTGTTGCTTAATTCATCCAGTGGGTGGTACATGTAATGACCTCAATACTACCCTAATAAGAAGGTCATGTTAAATTTGTCTTTTCACAAATTCATCCTGAATTTAATTGGAAGACTGGATTGTATTGGTGTGGGAAGAAAAATGTGTGACAGCTGGAGGCAGGGCAGTCTGTTTTCATCGTACCAAAATAAAGAGATACTGGAGAACAGTGACCAGAGATTTTAAGGAGTCAGGGGGAATCTTTAGAAGAGATGGTTAGAAGTAGGAGACCAGGCAAAGGAAGACACCTTAGACTGTTTTTTGATTTCTGCTGTGAGAACTGTGGCGTCCTAGTCCTCGCGCTGAGAGGAAGCAGAGCTGGAGGAGGGGCAATGGGCTTCACTGGGGCATGAGTTGATGTAAGGTATCTATAAGGCAGTATGACTGCATTTTCGCCAGACACTGGTGGTGTATGCCTTTAATCCCAGCACTCAGGAGGCAGAGGCGGGCAGATCTCTGAGTTTGAGGCCAGCCTAGTCTACAGAGTGAGTTCTAGGACAGTCAAAGCTACACAAACATGCCTCAAAAAATAAAAAAAGTGCATTTTCAAGAGGTACTGGATCTATATATAATAAAATTAACAAAATTATAATGAATTTATATATATTGAGGACTATATGGTCATGAAAAGCTAACTCTTTGGTTACCCGATTCTGTAAGCTGAACTCCTATTACACTTTACCATATGCATTTGTTCTTCAACCACACTGGTCTTGGTTGCTGTCTGTGGAAGTGCTGAGGATGCTCCTATCAGATTCACCCTTGTTGCCCATTCTGAAATGTTTCTAATCTTCCTAATGTGCTTCCTATACATTTCCTCTTGCTTTGGTTTCTGTTTAAGGCAGGTACGTTTGCTTTCCATCATTTTCCATGTATTGCTGTGCTCTCCTCCTTCCTTTCTTTATTCCTATCCTCTTCCCTCTTTGGGTTCTTCAAATTGCTGAAGGATAAAAATCTCGGCACCTCCCAGAATTCATAGGACATTTAAGAAACTTAAACTAGTCTTTACTTCAGAGCTTTAGTTACGAGCTACCTGGTCATGAACTGACAGCCATAACCTCTTTCAGAGGCATGCTTTTGGAATCAAATGTTCCACAGTGGTTGTGAAGAGGCCTATCAAATCTACAAAACAGCCTTGGGTGGAGACTGATGCTCCAATGCAGTTTTATTCCACATTTGTGTTGCTTTTATTCAAGGATCCCTTTTTCCCCTGCACTTTCCCCAAAGCTCTCTTTAGTACAATGTGGCCCATCCTGTTCCTTCTCTTTGTGCTCTGGGTGGTTTCTCACATTTTCTCCATTGCATTCCCTTGGTAATTCCCTCTTCCCCAGTCTTATCTGCAGGAGTCTCTTCCCATGCAGAACACTTTCTAGGTCTCTGTGGATGTTTCACAGTTGCCTTCAAGTTAAATACTCAAGCCTGGATTTGAAATCAATCTCCATAAAAAATCCATCTGCTATAGCCAAATCTTAATATTTATTGATCATCCTTTTCTTCCTTCTGATCTAGTCTTCTCTGGTTCATCACACCTGTTCTCTGACCATTTCACACCTGTCCTTATCATCGCAAGCAAGATAGACACAGGCACTGATTGCTGGCCCGAGTTACCAGCAACTCCAGTAAGATTCATTTTCTTTGGTCGCCATGGTCATCCTCTTTCTGTGAGGTCTGTGACATAGTCAAAACTAGTCACTCATTTCAACCTGGAAACCACTTATCCCTCACCAGTCCTTTAGTTGTCTTAAGTGTTTTTCTTTATCTGTTTACGAAGAATGATTGATATACTCATTGCCTAGCATACATGGGGCCCTGGAGTCAATCCCCAAGCCAGATCAGAGAAAGGCAGAGAGAGAGAGAGAGAGAGACAGAGAGAGAGAGAGAGAGAGAGAGAGAGAGAGAGAGAGAGAGAGA
>CABHPP010138806.1:28571-54441 GCA_902168425.1 Peromyscus attwateri | reverse complement strand
TGTGTGTGTGTGTGTGTGTGTGTGTGTGTGTGTGTGTGTGTGTGGTGTGATATGCCTATTTTACTTACCTATTTTATATATCTATTGTATGAATTCTCTATTCTGTGGTATAATTTAACACATCTCTTTACCATTCTAGCATGCTATGTCTATTTACTATCTAATCGCTCAAACTGCTTTTATTATCTTTGAAAATATTTTGCTTACTTGATTTATGTTCATATTCCTTACTCTCATGTCAGCTCCATGCAAAAAAAAAGTTAAAAAATCACATTTCAAACCTTATTTAACCTACTATGTTGGCAAATCCAGGATAAGTCCCATTATGTGGCTAAGACACGTTCTTGGTGATTCCCACGTAAGGTGGAGTTAGAGAATCATTGTCTTACATCACCAGTGAAACTGGAAACATCTAATTTTTTCTGTTCACTGTATCTTTTCCTTCTTAGTTTTAAGTGTGCCTAACTCCACATCTCCCTGGACATTGCTGAAGAAATGAATGATGAGTGTGGGCTAGAGATAGCACATATTGCTCTTCCAGAAGACCCAAGTCCAACTCCCAGCATCCACATCAGGTAGATTACAGCCATCTGTAACTCCAGGGGATCTGATGCCTCTGGCCTCCACAGATATCAACACTCATATACACATACCCACATGTATACATACATATATGCATACACATAATTAAAATAAAATAATAATAATAATTCTTACATTAAAAAAAATCAAGAGCTAAACACTCTTAGTAGAATTACCAAAGTATTCAAGTCTAATTACTGAACTGTTCAAATCTAAAGAATGATTATTAAAAATTTATGCTTTATACTGGGATTGAAGCTGGCTTTTTTCCTTTGATAATAATAATAATCTAATAATCATTGCTTTCCTTCTCTTTTTAGCTTAACAGTGTGTTTCCACATATGTGTACATACATAAAGACAAATACAATGTTATATATCAATTAACAGTATATAAAAGTAAATAGTATCTACTGCTTAATAGTAACATATGTACTATATTATGTGTGGTATCTTATATATCATACATGCACACACACATTGCTTAACAGTATGCATAAGTATGCATGTATATTACCAGTTGTTGAAAATAGGTTTGATTATGAACTGTGTGACAGTGGGTCCTAAGTAAGGATCACATGCAACATCTGGCTTCTGAAGTGGCTATTTATCAACTGAACAACACTTTCTTAAATACTGCTTGATCGCCTTGGGTCACTGGATTACATAAACTCAGAAAATCCATTTTTCCAGATCAGCAAACAAATACTGATTATAAAAAGAATATACTGGTACGGTATAACACAGAAGGGGACATTTAAAAATAATAACAAGCAGTTTTTATTATAAGACATCGAGGGAGGAAGTGATTAGTAAACTGTATACATTCGCTTAATTTTAATTTTTCGTATGTCTCTAAGACTGTCTAGAAAGAAAACAACAAAGAAAACCAGAGCTCAAGAAAACTGTAACCACCAAAAGTGACATAACTAAAATGGAACCATACTTGATAATGTTCAACCCTGAAGCCAAGGGCCTTTCCTGTTAACACTTGAAACACAGAAAACAGATAACTTAAACACTTTTAACTTTGATGTGACTAATTTGCAGGAAAATTACAACTCAAGAAAAAGTTCGGAGTGTTCTCATGTTACTTCCCCCTTGAAGAGGCTTGAGCGGCTGGAGGAGCTCCTTCCAAATGCTTGCTAAACTGAATACATGATAATTAGATAGCATGATTAAATGATTAAATAAAATTAAAAATAATTCATCAAAGCTGAGGATGTGATATGTACCTGTAATCTCCACACTGGAGAAGTGAGTGGGAAAATTTATTGAACTTGGGAGTTTGAACAGCCTGGGCATTGTTAATGAGACCCTGATCTCAAAAGTCAAATAATTAAGTTCCAGATCAAGATGGGGAGACCTGAAGAGGAAAGAAGTAGCACCCCCACAAAGTAAGAGAATAATTGAGAATGAAGAACTTGCAGGAGCAAGGGGCCAGAGGTAAGCTTCTTGTTTGTGGGTTTGCATATCAGTTCCTATGCAGGAAGGGCATCCTGGGCATGTGTACCACCTGAAGCTCTTAATGCAAAGCAGGTATTAGGAGAGACTGGCTAACACTGAATGGGGATTGAACATTTTTTTTCTCTTGTAGCACCATGAATGAAGAATGAAAAGCTGTTGTGGATCTGAGACTTTGTAGGAAAGTCACTCTGTAGAAACTTGAACCCTAAGCCAATGTTCACTAGTAAATAACAGCCCCTAGACACAGTGGGTGCTCAAAATGTTCTGTTTCGGCATTTTCCAAAGGAACATGTTTCTCCTCCATTCCCACAGACTCCTGTGAATGCACATTTGCACTGAAGCAATGCATATACACTACTTGTGACATGTCCCAGAGAGGCATCAAGGCATCTGCTTCCCGACGAAAGTCACACGCAGCCTTTATTTGGCCACAGTGTATCAGGGTGGTGGGAGTCGTTTCAAGGAGCACAATCTGCTGAGTGGCATTCAAGAGGCTAAGACCTGGCAGTGGCTGGCAGGAAGACCCCAGTACCCCCTGGCTTGGCTGGCATCGCAGTGCATCTGATTTCCCAGCAGATGAGATGTCAGAATCCGTGGACACACGGAGGGAGGAGCAGGTGTTGACCTCTGATCCACAGCCTTCTGGCACATTTCCTGTTCCTCTCCAATTGAAAAATCATTTATGGTAAATTGTTAGCATTCTCCTCGTTCCATCCTGTCCCTAACGCCACCTGCCATTAGCCCAGGCTTCACATGGTGTCGCGGACACTTCTCCCCCAAGAGGGAACGGAAATGTTGCCTTTGAAGTTTGGCATATTTACTCTCTCTCTGTCTCAGATTAGAGCATGAAATTTGATGCCACGTTGTTTATTCAGGGAGAGAGAGGGAGAGATTTACCTTAATATCCAAAAAAAATCCAGAAATTTTTATTTATTTTGTGTCTGTACTTTTAGGGAGATTGCTAAGTGACATTCAGTGCCATATATTTCCTCATCCATCTACGCTGTAGACTCAAACAACTAGAGAAGGCTTGAGTTCTAATGATATGGTCAGGAGTCAGTGAGTGTCCAAGTTCTAGAAGATAGTAAATTTGCCTCGTCTCTACTTTTTTTTCCTAAT
The DNA here is from genome assembly GCA_902168425.1 of Peromyscus attwateri. Classification (NCBI taxonomy): domain Eukaryota; kingdom Metazoa; phylum Chordata; class Mammalia; order Rodentia; family Cricetidae; genus Peromyscus; species Peromyscus attwateri. The sequence goes on along the minus strand of CABHPP010138806.1, from coordinate 51,274 downwards.
CATACTGTTAATTTCTTTCAGGTATTTGGGTGTGATCTCTCATATTGGAAGAGAGCAGAACTCTGTTGAGGGGTTCAAATGCTGGCCTCTTCCTAAGGAACTTCACTGACATGATATAACCAGAAATGGTCTCACCAGATACCTAAATATCTCTTGATCTAGTCAAGTTGAAAACTAAAATTAGCCGCTATAGCGACCACACTTTGGCAACAGAGTAAGTCTGTGGCACATCTAAATTCACTTACACGGTCTGATTTTGCAAGTGTCTTCTCCAACTTTATACTCAGCCACAAGACATCTTTAAACTAGCCATGTGTGCCTGCCGATGACAGTACTGTCACTAAGGACTTGTGATATGCATGTTAGGAAAGATATGCATGTGGATATAGGACGTAATCGTAAATGAACATTTGTAGTTTCTGGTATATACCTGTATCTCCTGCAGAGGAACTAGAATCAATGATACCCAATACCTATGACAATGGACAGCACCTAGATCTTGAGCCCTAAGTAACATACTCCACAAACTAGACCAGGTAGCCTCTGGTTGACTAGATGGCACGGGAAGCTAAGTTACAAAGTAGGGCTGGAATATTACATAGTGTCGTAAGGCAAATCAGTACAAAAATAAAAATATAAATGGTAAGAACATGTCAAAGTATATGCTAGCCAACCCAAAACAAGCTTCCTAGTAACTTAGATCCACAGTTATGTTAAATGGGTAAGAAAGCTGCATACTTTATTACAGAAGTATTGTAATTAATAAATGTAAAAGAGCAATTGAAATGAGAGATCATGACATAGTAATGATAATAGAGGCAACATTACCTGTTTTTGCTTAGTTAAACAAAAGTTGAAGCAGAAACAAGGTGTTTATGTAGTCTCTACAGTGTTAAGTAATTACATGGAGAAAAGCAGCAATTTACCACAGACAGTGTTGGAAATCTATACTTTAAATCAAGAGACTAATGTTAACATAATATAAGGTGTTAGGTGTGTATCGACATTAAGTGACCCTGATAGGCTCTAAGAAGAGGATATCATCTCTGAACCATTCTTGTCAGCAATCCATGCCCTCCAGCTAATCAGAAATAAAAATCAGACAAACTTAAGCAAGGGGGTATGGCACAAAATAATCAGCCAAAACACCTTACAGGTATCATGAAAGACAATGAAAATATGGAGAATCATCACAGCCTTCAAAGACTAAAGGGACCTAAGACTGAAATGTTATATGGGATCCAGGATTACATGTAAAAACAGATCTCTCTTTCATTGTTCTCCCTCTCCGTCCCTCCCCCAACTCAGCCACCAGGAACTCTCATGTTCCCACCCCCCTACCCCTCCCCTCTACATCTCCCTCCCAGTATACCCAAGAGATCTTAACCACCCTTTCCCCTTCCTGGGGTGGATGCATGTCCCTCTCAGGGTCCTCCTCTTTACCTAGCTTCTCTGGGGTTGTGAATTGTAGCCTGGTTATTCTTTGCTTTGTAATATTCACTTACAAGTAAGTACACACCGTGTTTGTCTTTCTAGGTCTGAGTTACCTCACGCAGGATGATTTTTTTTCTAGTTCCATCCATTTGCCTACAAATTTCATGATGACATTGTTCTTTACTGCTGCGTAGTACTCCATTGTGTATATGTACCACATTTTCTTTATCTGTTCTTCAGTTGAGGGGCATCTAGGTTGTTTCCAGGTTCTGGCTCTTATGAATAATGCTGCTATGAACATAGTTGAGCAAATGTCCTTGTGGTGTGGTTTAGCATCTTTTGGGTATATTCCTAACAGTGGTATTGCTGGGTCTTGAGGTAGGTTGATTCCCAATTTTCTGAGATACAGCTATACTGATTTCCAGAGTGGCTGTACAAGCTTGCATTCCCACTAGTAGTGGAGGAGTGTTCTCCTTTCTCCACACCTCTCCAACATAAGCTGCCATCAGTGTTTTTGATCTTAGCCATTCTGACAAGCATAAGATGGTATCTCAGAGTCTTTTTGATTTGCATTTCCCTAATGGCTAAGGATGTTGAACACTTCCTTAAACATCTTTCGGCCATTTGAGATTCTTCTATTCAGAATATATCTTGATAGAGTGAACAATTAAAGTGTTAGGGAGAAATCTGGAGCTAGGGAAATCCCCAGGAACTCACAAGGATGTCCCCAGCTAAGACTCAGAGCAATGGTGGAGAGGGTGCTTGAACTAGCCTTCTGCTGTACTCAGATTGATATGTACCCTAATTGTCATCATAGAACCTGCATCCAGTGACTGATGGAAGCAGATGCAGAGGCCCACAGCCAAACACTAGGCCAAGCTCCTGACGTTCAGTAGAAGAGAGGGAGGAAGGATTATAGGAGCAAGTGGGGTCAGGATTATGATGGGGAAAACCACAGAGACAGCTGACCTAAGCTAGTGGGAGCTCAAGGACTCTGGACTGACAGCTGGGAAGCCAGCATGGGATCCCACTAGGCCCTCTGAATGTGGGTGACAGTTGCATGGCTTGATGTGTTTGTGAGTTCCTTGGCAATGTGACCAGGACTTATTCCGGGTACATGAACTGGCTTTTTAGAGACCGTTCCCTATGGTCCAATGTCTTACTCAGCCGTGTTGCAGTGGAGAGGGGTTTGGTCCTGCCCCAACGTGGTATGCCAGCCTGTGTTGACTACCCAAGGGAGGCCTTACTCTCTATGAGGAGGGGATGAGGAGGGGATAGGGGGGAGCTGGAGGGGAGTGGAAGAAGGGAAGGGAGGGGGAACAAAGGATGGTTTGTAAAATGAAAAAAAAATTAAATAATCAAAAAAAATCTGAAAAAAAAGAAATGATCTAGATATGAAAGAAACAACAGTGAAAATCGCAAGAAAAAAAAAAGAAATAAAGGTGCTTTGATAGACCATATACCATACCCACTTATAAGTGTACCTGGAATAGGTGACCAACAGTGATAGAAAGCAGGCCAGCAGAGCTATGTCTACATAGAGAACACTAAAATGATGAGCTCCTTTAGTTCCCTCCACATCAAAACCTGTGTCAGAAATACAAGTAAGTGCTGAAATATTATTCTCTGACATTGTTTATTGACTTGCAAGTGTATATATGTAGATGTAGATATACGTGACAGTACCGGTATCAAAAATACAGATGCTGCATTAGCTTGACTTTAATTTTCAAATGGACACACATATATACACATGGTAAGTTATGCCCCACATACTAAATATCAATACTGAGTTTACGTACGGATGACAATGCATGAGCCAAGTGTGACATGAGCCGGACAGAATTACCAGGGCAGCTTTAAGCTTTTACTGCCATTCTCCTGTTACCTAATTTTCAATCAAAACATTATCTAAACATAGGTCTCTGGAACTAATGTGCTAAAACATATATTGCAGTTAAAATGCATGTCGACCTTGATTTTTCTCACTCCATGACATGGTCTGAATCTTAAAACCTCACAAAGTGCAGCGAGATGCACTTCTACAGATCCCATGATGCCAATGGCCCCATTTCCATGGTAACTTTAATGCTTGAGAAGTAAAAAACAGAAGGAGTCTTAAGAAAATTGCACAAAGTGAACAAAATAAATTATTAGACTGAACATATGTGGCATAAACAAAATATGGGGTGCAGTTATTAAAAATGAATTGCCTTTTAAAAGTGAAAACAAGCATAACTCAGGCATGGAACTTCAGCTTATGGGAAACGTGGTCATTCCACACTCAGCAGACAATCCCAGCACTTCGTGGGACGCAAAATCCAAGTCACAAAAACATCAAAATAGTCAGGCTCCTTTCACTGTGCAGGTGCATGCCTTCACGCAATTGTAAATTAACAATGAATTAAGGTAACAAAACATGATGGGTAGCTATTAGATTTATGCCAGTAAAAGCAAATATCTACCATTTATATTACAGCAGCGTGAGCTGTGTGTTTAATATTGTTATATTATATAATGTATTTTATATAATGTATAATTATATACATTATATATTATAGAATGTATTTTCCATCCACAACATGAATACAATGTCAATTTAAAGCCACAAGATATTTTTAAAAAGTATTTTCATCACAATGAATCCTAAATGTCCCATGTAAGGTGGATACTTTCAGGTAAGTCATTGACACTAGAAAAATTCACAATGAATTAAACATCTGGTGACAGATGTAAAAAGCAGAATGAAATCTACCTGCAGTGACGTTGAATATTCCATTTATGAGTGAGCTTGCCTTTCAACAGCATTTGTCTCCTCGATGAAGAGTATCTTAGACTTGACTAATCTGTGTTATTAACTCCATCTCATTAAAGCCTTAGCATTTAGTTCTGGCTTTCAATGTCCATTTCTTTTATTTCTATCAATTGTGGGTAAATTACATCCTTGCCACCAAATGTCTTTGGAAAGAAGAACAATGTAGATTTCCTGGAGACTAGCTTGGCCTTAGCTCATCATTTTGCTTTAATAATATTAATGCCCTAAACTGAAAAATAAAATTCGATTTTCAATGTTCAAGGCCTCTAATCCAATAAAACCATGAATAATAAGATGTGATGTCTTCAGAATTATAAACTAAAATTTGATTTCCAATTGTTTATTTACTCAACTGATGAGTGTACTGAACAATGACTAGACAGGAGGCACTATCCTGGGCACTGAGAAGTCAAGCACAGATCTGATATACCACATCTAATAGGGATGGTGGTTTAGTAAACACAGGAGAAAACTATGCTAATAATGGCCTTCAATGTGGTAAAACATCATGCTGATACGTCTGAATTTTTTAAAAAAGAATCTGAATGTAAGAAATAAGAGAAATGCTAGATATCTTCTTATCTAAGACTTTCATTTACAACTATTTTTCTAGTATTGGTGATTGAACCCAGGAGTGAACGCATGGTAGGAAAGTGTCCTGCCACTGAGATGCACCCAGCCCTCTTGAACATCTACAGAAACAGTTACAGACTATGAATGTGTGTGTGAGTGCATGTGTGTGTATGTGTGTGTGTGTGCATGCACGTGTGTGTGTGTGTGTGTGTGTGTGTGTGTGTGTGTGTGTGTGTGTGGTTACAAGGTTCTGCCAACATACACACAGAAGTTATACAAAGCCAGACCTCACTGCTATCATCTGCATGTGCATATATAGACACATATGCTATGGAGTATGAAAACAACATGTAAACTTGACTGCAAATCACAAGAAAGGGTTTTATATTAGTGTATTTCTGAATGCAAAAAAAAATATAATACCACATAATTGGTACATTATAAGGAAACAAATATCGTGTGATTCACAGTTCTGGTACAAAGTCTAGGGGCCACCTGATGCCCTTCTTCCTGACAGAGTGCTGAGGTAGCATGGGGCAAGATAAATGGGAGTCAGGGAGAACATAGCCTTTTCTTCAGATCTCCCTCTGATCTTCAAACCCTAAAGACCTCCCCAAAGCCCAACCTCTAAACTCTATATTCATATCAGACTCCCTCCACACCTCTATGCCTTACAGTGATGAACGAGCTCCTCTGTGAGTTTGGAAGAAGGAGGATCATATTCAAATCATAGACACTCTCGTTTGCACCAGTGTGTAGGTATGTAATTCTGGGAAGATGTTCAGTATTTCTCCACCAACAGTGCAGCTTCTACATCTACTACTGAATTCTCCCAGCTACTTTGAAAATTATATCTATCAAAAGATACAAAAGTGCTTTGTAAAATTTAAAGCATAATAAATTGTAATATTTCATAGCATTCCACATAATAACTTTGAATATATGAGTAAGATGATTAATTTAATTGTGAGGAATTAACTGAATTATCAGAATGAATTGCATAGTTAATTGCGAATTAAAAGAATAAAGTTTATTTAATTTTTATCCATTCATTATTTGTTGTCATGCTTGAGGCATATAAATACTCAAATCAACAGAGAGGAAAAAGCAATTAGCAAATACAGGAAATACATTTCTATGCCTCTTTCCATCCTCAAAACAGAACATGTGGTTGCAATCCCAAATACAACAGCTGATATATGAAAATACACATGCAAATCATCAGAGCTGGTACCTGGAGCACTCAGTAAGGAAAGATGTCCTACCCATCACAATTTCTGAAGAGGAAGCGGCATGTAGAAAGGGCTGTCCCACTACATACTCTTCCCCTCAACACACCAACTTATTGCAAAGTGGCAAGGCCAGAAACAAAAGCTGTTTATACATGGCTCTCCTGGGTGCAGTCACATGCTCCAGAACAAGGTCTCTTTGAAAAACTTTAATCCTGAGATACAGTTCAGGTCCATCCTCTCAGCCATGCAATTTCCTCTAGCTACTGCTGCAATCATTGATTCCGTACAGTTTTGACCACATTAGTCATGAACAACCAGATAGCGTTTAACCTGGGCATAATGCCCATCACCCACTTACTGTCTCGGGAATTATATCCTCATGGCATCTGGAGTCTACGTAGTCCAGTGTAACCTCAGAAGCAAGGCCTGACAAATGAGAAACAAGAGCCAAGCTTATCCTGTAATCAAGAACTTCCATGGGATCAAAACAGGGAGATCAGCACAGCACGCATACCCTCTTCAGAAAGTAAAGAACCCACAAGCCCAAGGAAGTATGTGATCAGATTAAATGCCTGGCAAAAACAAGGGAACATATCTAAAAGTGGCCCTTGAGGGTATTGGAGCATGGGACTGGAATATAAAACAAGATGACAAGGATTCAATTAGCATGGTAGCATCCCACCATGGTGATGAGTATAATGTACCCGAAAGACTTTAGCCTGACCTAATAATGACATTTTATCCAAGTTGCTCTCATAATACATTTAGATAGATAGGTAGATAGATAGATACATGATAGATAGATAGATAGATAGATAGATAGATAGATAGATAGATAGAGATGTGATATTCTAAATGTTGGTTGGTTTTCTAATGTGAAATAAGTCCTATCATGATAAGCAAGTTAAATGGACATCTTGAAATTATTCTTACTTAACCCTGATAATAAATGATAAGCAATACCACATTCTAAGAGATTTCTCAAAGATCAACACTATTATTAAAGGAGGCATTATAATATCATTTATTTCATCTCAGTCCAGTTCACCTGCTTGGTCCACTGAAAAACTGAGGTGGTTAACACTAAAATTTAATAAGTTGAGCTCCAATAACAGTGAAAGTAAAGAATATGCAAGGTTACTTGAACAGATAGTGTGATTTCTGGTAGTTGGTTATGCAGCTACTAAACTGTTTAATATATCATTCTCAATTACACTTAGTCAGAGTAACAAGTATTCACTTGTACATGAGAAGGACCAATACACAATTACCAGTTCTCCAAGCCATAGTAATTATATTACTTTCTGCCAAAATGTAATGCATAGGGACCTTGATAAATTTCAACATTTTCATGAACATCATGCTTAAACAACTTTACAGAGACCCAGAAGCTTTCTACATGAGTGAGCATTTCAGAGACCCAAAGACCTGGGCAATCCTGGAGAATCTCTTTTGAAGTAGAAATATAAGCTGTTGCAGTTTCCACACCACAAAACAAAAACAGGGCTCCTTTATATTCTGAAAGCAACATACTCAACATTTTTACAAACTGCGTTTATCGCATAACATTAAAACAACAGTTCAAAGTGGGCATGGAGCAAGCTGGAGTCTCCAAAAATGTCATACTATACTTTCAATTGCCCTGCTATTCAAGAAATATTACCTGGAAGAAGTGGAGTCAGTAGAGGAAGGCAAGGTAGATAAAGAAACTAAGGAATATCTGGCAAGCCACTAAAGGAAGGTTAAAGTATGGCTCTTGCATTCTGGAGCAAAGCCATGCTTTTTACTTTAGAGGACTATTGTCCATCACAAAATTAATTCTACTTGTAACTAACCTCACTATGAGATACCAGATGGACTGTGAAACCAAACCTCCCCATAGTGAACTGGTATAATCAAATCCGTAGAGTTTCAAGTTAAAGAACATAAAGCAAAAATGCCACTGGGCAGAAACCGTGTGTTTGAAGTTCAGAAGACACACATAAATCACCAAAATTTCTATCAAAAGCTACTATGACCCAACCACTGATGCACTGAAAAATCTATCCTTCAGCTCAGAGTCATGGTTATTTTTCTAGCATCAATTGTTGGAGGAGGAAAGTTCTTTTGGCCTGGCTCACAGTTGATATTGGGTATGTTCGTGCTAAGCATGAATGGAAGGCTGTGAGAAGTTCTTCTAATGGGCAAAGCTAACAGTTATCCATTCAACCACACGACAATGGAAGCTGTATGTGGTACAGTTATAGACCCTTAGACCTAGGTGACCAGCTAGGGGAATAAAAATAGCACAATTAGAAGATCAGAGGCTATATAAAATGGAAAAGAAACACGTGACTAGCCTACATGAGCAGGCACATGAAAGTTGAGGGTCTGGTTACACTCAGGAAAAAAAAAAAAGGAAACCTAGCCAGAAGGTGCACTCAGTAGCTCAGTTGAGAGGGTGCTTTGACTCAAGGATGTTAGCTAGGCTTCCTCCTAGATGCTTAGTTTGAGAACAAGGGCCTTTCCTGGCGTAACCGTGGTCTCATAGTTACAGACTGTTCATGGAAACACCAGCCAGGGTTCCTCTCATCAAAACTGATCCTCCAGCTACCCCAAAAGACGTCATCGGAAGAGATGACTAGTAACTTCCCTATGTGGCAATATATATGAAGATTGAGCTAACCACGTGATACCACATACACTACATCAAATCCCTTATACTGTGGAGGGAACAACACATCATTGTCACACGTCATGATCACGTCTCCTTCCTGTCTCACAGTAACTGTGTAAGGGCTCTCAAGAGATTGCAGAACACATGACCTGTAGGTATAGTATCCTGAACAATATTACCTCTCATCAGAAGAATCATTTTATGGCAGAATGTGTGTCAAAAAGCGTATGACCACAGGACCTACTCAGGTTTTGTCTCATTATTTATAAGAAGTTAGTGCAATAAAGTGACACATTAAAATGGTGTAAGTTCGGATTAATCCTATTCAGGGTAACACCACTCAAGCTTTGCACATTCTTGAAGGTTGCCTTATTTGTACTGAACTCATGGTAATGTTTGGTTTTTGTGTTTCCCAAGCTAGAATTTATTAATCTAGAAACCAATGAGAAACAATAGAGATGGCATCTCTCACCATCCAAAAAATACAGTTCACACCTTAGATTTGTCTTCCGCTCCATAAATTCCCTAGTTCCTCGGAAGCATTGTTCTCATGTAAAGATGCCTCATGAGGACTTCACTGTTTCTGAAATAACAATAGTCATCTACTCAATTAGAGATTCTGATGACAGTGTATTATAAGCAACAAAGAACAAAGATGTTTTTACAGAGTTACTAATCTTGTGCATCAGGTATACCTAGGTTTGCAGCTGAAAATGTGATTTGTATAGAACATGTTCTGATGGAGAAGGCTCACTACAATTTCTGTTAGTGTTTCACAACTCACAGTAACAGTGAATGTAAGGTTGTCACAGCTAAAGCCTGAATTATGAGTACTCAAAATTGTCCTCGAGGAAGCTATGGAACATTCTACTCATCCAGCAGCTTGAATGAACACCGTTCCTCCAAAAAAATGAGAAAAATCAAGAGTGACTAATAAGAGTTTGTAGAGATTATGTCCATAAAACTAGTTTCCATACAAGTGACTGTTGATGCTACACTCAGTCTCTTGTATTATGCCTTTAATGTTATGGTATTTGACCCTGTTGAAGAGAAATTGATGACACATTAGATTTATGTAGAACACAAGTGAGTCTGAAGTGGGTCTGAGTGATACAAAGGATGTATGTTTCAGAATCAACTCTATAATAGCCACAGGTATAGGAACCAACCTTATATCATTTTTATACTCAATTAATGATAGTATTTTAACATCATCATAATCACGACATTATAATAAATTTCCAGAATCTTCTGATTTATTTCTTAATCTTTTTTCCTTTTGGACTTAAAAACATATTTTAATTTTAATTCAGACATAACTGAGGTCCAGTGTGATGTTTCCGCATGTCTGTATGAGACGTAATGATCTGATCAGGACAGCTGACATAATCCATTACCACAACAATCTGTCATCTCCTCTGTTGAGAACACTCAAAGCCCAAGAAGCCATTTTGAAATTCATAAACGACTGCTGTCAATGCAGGTATTTTACTGTCTCACTGCCTTTGACTAGTTTGTCGCAGGAGCAATCTGATGTACTTTACCTCAGACCTGTGCCAACTACAAACCACTTTCTGTGGCAGAGTTTCCTGAAATGATGAAACCCATACAGAGACCTACTGGGATAGAAACATGAAACTTAGAAATGTAGTGAAACTAATGAATTTGCAGTTACCTTTACTGAGAAGGACATGAGAGCTGAAAGATAAATACATTTTTCCTCCTTTCAGGTGCATTACTTAACGTCCTGAAAAGATACCTCAGAAGTGTCAGTCATGAATAGCAAAGCATCCAGTTTCTCTGCATTCCCTCCCTTTCCTCTCCAATTATTACTGTGCTTTATTTTGTTGTTTTTGTTTTGCTTCATTTTTTGTTTGTTTGTTTGTTTGTTTGTTTTACAGTGCCTAGGGATTGGACACAAGGCTTTGCAAGTGATGGGCAAGTTCTCAACCACCGAGCAATGTTTCCAGTCCCCTAATTCATTCCTAGCCTTTGCTTCTTCTTTCTAGGATTGATTTCCAAATAAGCAGATTGCCTCTCATTCTCTGTCTCTGGGTTCATGTTTAGGAGTAGTTAGTCTAGAAGAGGAAGAATACTAAAATAAGATTGAAGTTGCAATGGAGCTTTTATGGTTCTTTCTACTATCCACTAGACCTGGCATGCTCAGAAATCACTCTCCCAGGATCTCCAGACTTCCAAAAATGGTAAGATTAAAAACCCATACTCTTCAATTGAAAAAAAAAGTATCTGAGAACCAACAAAAATAGTATCACTTATAAGAATTACTATAATTGGCTAGTAATGTGAATAAAGAGTTAACAACTTTTCAACACAATTAGAATAGAAAAATAAAGCCAAAAGAGAAAAATGGGGTGAGCAAAGAAAAGATTGATTAGCACCAACAGAATCAATAAACTACAGGAGAAAAAGAGTCATCGGTGGTGAAAAATGCCAAAGACCACAACTAGTAAGTCCAACACAGAGTAGCAACAAATTTATGAAAAGCCTATGAAATATCAGGTGTCATTTCAACATAGGCTTACTGATATAATACATGATATCCCTATGAAAGATGCATAAGAAATCTGAATTACAGAGAGTTAAGCAACTTGCTTGAAGTTAGGTCAATGAGAAACTGACAAGATTTGTGATTTTGGTGCTAGAAGATTGACTCTGACGTCTACTGTATTACATCCCCAAACCAACCTCCAAGTCTATTTTTAATTTTATATATATATATATAATTATATATATATAATTTTATATATATATAAAATTATATATATATAATTAAAATGGTATAATTAAAATAATGGTATAGTGTATACTTGTATGTGTGTGTTTCTGTGTATTACTGATTTTGCTATGAAAATGGATATGTAAATATCTCTTTTGGTCCTTGATTTTAATATTTGTGGTTTAGATTCAGGAGAGAAACTTGTGTTGGAGAGACGACTTGGCAGTTAAGAGCACTGGACGCTCATCCAGGGAACCTAGGTTCAATTTCCAGCACACACACACACAGCAGTTCAGTTGAGTCTCCGGGGATCCAACACTCTCTTCTGAACTGAGACTGTGGTTTTAATTGTCAATGATGGTAGTGTTGGTGATGCTATGCAGCTTTTTATGTGTATTGAGCAGTTGGACACCATCCTTGAGAAATATCTACTCAAGCCTTTGTAAGTAGGTTGTCTTTTTTTAGGTATATAAGGTTTTTTTATATAGTCTACGTAAATATTCCTTAACAGATATGTGATTTTCAAGTGTTTTCTCTTGTTGTATAGGCCGCGTTTTTTGTCTGGTGATTGTATCCTTTAATATATAGAAATTTTAAAATTATATCTAATTCCACTTACTTGTTTTAATTCTGTTTTTTTTTAAAAAAAAAAAACATTGTGAAATCTAATGTCATCAAACTTGTGTTAGTTACATTTTTATCCCTACGACAAAACATCTGTAGAAGAAATTTAGAGAGATTGTTTATTTTGGCTCACAGTTTAGAGTGTTTTAGAGGGTACAGTTATGATAGCAAGGAAGTCACTGGAGAGTGGTTCTATGCTGATGGGGAAGAAGAACAAAGCTCCTTCCATGGGAGGCAGATCACAAAGCAGAGACTAAACTAGAAGCAGGCTGTGTTCTGACCTTCAAAGGCCAGCCTCTGGTGGCACATCTCTACCAGTTTGGCCTCACCCCATGGAGCCTTCAACACCATACCACAGTATAGGGGCATAGTGTTTGAACACATGAGCCTATGGTGGATATTTCTCATTCAAATCTTAATATTCTTTCCTGGACCCATAAGTTCATTGCCATCCAACAACACAAACCGATTTTAGCTCAACCAACACCAACCATCATCATGCTCTCAGCAGCTCCAACACTGTTGCAGAGTCCTGTATTTTTCTGAGAGTCAAGGCAGATGCTTTATTGTGAAGCCCTGTAAAATAAAAAATACAAGTTACACACATCAAAGGTATAATCAATGGCTTAGAATTACCATTCCATTTACATGAAGGAGGAAATGGAGGCATAGTAAGGACTGAAAAAGAGCAAGGCAGCCAACTCTGGAGCTCTTGAGCATATGGTGTCAGTACCTGAGCTCCAACAGGATAGGACAGCCCTGTTTCCCACAGAACACTTGAGTGCACTCTCCCTCTGGCTTTCTCCCGGGTAGCTCCCCTTCACGACTGTAACCTTCCTGGGCAGATGTTTCACCTTGTGACGTCAACAGTATCCTGTGGCATCCATTACCACTTGGCTTCATATACAAAGTGTTACACATCAGCCTTTCGGGGCCTGCCTTGGATACAAATCTACGTGACTGTCAATATTGCATTCTGCATGCCTGTACAATGAGAACATGGATGACACTAAGTTATTCTGCTAAGTAGAGATATAGTCAAGTACCCTTGGACCAAGACTTCAGTTGCCATTGAGTGTCTATGAGGACAAACAGAGTAAAAGGCTTCCCTAGGCTATACTTATCAAGAAGAGTATCGATAAAGAGGTAATCTCTTTACAAATCCGAGTCTTTCAAGTGCATTTACATCTTTACACTCTGGAGCCTTCGATGAGAAGAGCCTTTCTGTCATGGTGACTTTCATAATGACTCTTTAATACTGATAACTCCTTTAGCAATCACAGTTGCTTGTTGGTCCCTGGCTTATCAGCAACTTGAAGAATGTGGACATAACTATTCTTATGAACTATAACTTTTTGACATTTAGATCTGGTTTTTTGTTCTTATTATAAATCTGACTAAAAAACGGTCACCATGAGCCATGTTAAAGCATGGGTGTTACAATTTTTAAATTTTTCTTTGTCAAAGAAATTAGTCCTTTGAATTTAGCTGTATTCAAATATTGAGACTGTAGCCAGATTCCATGCCCAATTATAATATAGATGGCCTCTAGCCTAGTTCTTGACAGAATACTATTCCCATCTGAAATGTGTAAGCACAGTGTTTACTACTTTATTTCTATTGGCATTATTGGCATTCTGGTCTTCTCACTCCAACCAGAATGTCCCACAAATCATTCTTGGAATTTTCTAGCCTGCAGGTCCAAATTCTTCTGTATTCTTCCAATAAACTTATAAATCATGTGGTCAGGCTTATCACAGCAAAGACCCTGCTTCTGGTGTGAATTTTATGTATTAGGTTCATTCTTAACACAGTGACAGAACACCTAAAACACTCAATTTAAGGAAGGAAAACTTAATCTTCCCCATGTTTTAGAGATGCCGTCCATCATGGTATGGAAGGAACATCAGAGTGACTACAAGGTGGGTTAGACTAGAACCTGGGCTGGTCCCTAGCCCTCCTAGGCTCACCTCTAGTGTCGTACTTAACCACAAGACCTCATCTCTAATGGTTCCAAAGCCTTCCCAAATCACACCCTGGCTAGAGACCGAATGTTTGAACATATGAGGCATGGGGACATTTTTACTCAATTGATAACAAAGCTTTTCTCCTAATAATTTACCCAAGAGAGCTATGTTTTAGATATTATGCCTAGACCTTAAATCCACTCTGAGTTAACTTTTGCATATGATGTGAGGTTGTTGTCCAACTTCTGGGCCTCTGGATAATTCAGCTTTCATGATATTGTTGAAAGGCTGTCTTGCCCCCACCAATGAATGGCCTTTATCACCCTATTTAAAAATCATTTGATGACATATGATAGAATTTGGTTCTGGAATCTCTGTTCTCTTCCTCTGGTGTGTGTGTCTGGCTTTGTGTAAGCAAAATACTATTTTGGGGGCTGTCACTTTCTAAGTACGTCGAGAAATTAGAAAGTGTGAAGCCAACTTTTCCACATGTTTCATAGCACTTAACAGTAAAGAACTTTCTCCATGATACTTTTGGAAAGTAGGGGACACAATTTAGAAAACACTGCTCTTTTATAGAATTTATGTATTTCTATAGACGGTTTGGGCAATATTGACTAATGTCTACTACTAGTTGCTATTACTTGATACTGACTGATCATATATTATTAGTTGAAATATATTTGTCTTTTATTAAATCATTTCCTTTAAAATATGTATTTTATTATTTAAAATGTCCTTTAAACTTACTATTATAATAATACAGAAGTCTTAACCTAATCAGCATTAGACTTCCCCCAAAATGTAAGAAGCCTAGTTATACTTACTTAAAAGCATATTTTTTTTCATATCAGAATTTAATGGCATACAGCCTGGGTATGAATTGGAACACACTATGTATAAAGCCTCCATTTCTGAGACTGCCTGGTGGTCTAACATATATTGGCGGTAAACATTGGGATATTTGAAATGATACGTGTCTTATTAGAGTTTTATTGCTGTGACAAAACATCATGACCAAAATGCAAGTTGGGGAGGGAAGGGTTTATTAGGTTTACACTTCAGTATTGTTGTTTATCATCAAAGGAAGTCAGAACAGGAACTCAAACAGGGCAGGATCCCAATGACAGGAGCTGATGCACAAGCTGTGGAGGGGAGCTGCTTACTGGCTTGTTTCCCATGGCTTGCTCTGTCCACCTTCTTACAGAACCCAGGACTACCTGCCCAGGGATGGCACCACCCACCATCTCCCCTAGTGATCACTAATTGAGAAAATGCCTTACCGCCAGATCTCATGGAAGTGTTTCCTCAACTGAGGCTCCTTCCTTTGATGACTCTAAAGCTTGTGTCAAGTTGACACACAAAATCACCCAGTACAACGTGTGACAAGAACTAACATGGCTTGGCAATTTATATGGTAACAAAGCTAAGGAAAAAATTCTGTTTGTTTGAAACAGTACTTAGAAGTGAAAAAACTGCAGGGAAACTTTAGGGGAAACTGTTTAGAAGGCTAAAACCTCACCTACATCATAGTGATATTAAATTCCAAGAAGTGTCAACTTGAGTGAAATCTCATGGAGAGACAAAACTAACAACGATTGTGTTTTACTGAACCTGCAACTTGGCATTGCAAGTGAAGTTTTGAGGCCTCAATAACTTACACTCTCTTTAAAAACAAGCCTATAGATTTATCCACCTATTTACGTATTTGCACATGTATCCTATAAAAAAGCAAAGTCCATCATTATTGCAGGAACTCCTGTTTGCCAATCTATATAAATCCACCAAAGAGGAAACACCCACTGGAATTACACATTTACATTCAATTTTAAAACGTATTGTTATCTTGGTAGTTGGGACAGATTAAAATGATCACAATATAATACAGAGAACAGCATTGCACATGAGCTGACTTCTCAGGCTTATGCTGTTCATTAGCCTTTGACATTAGCTTGTTTTTGTCTATCTACACACACACACACACACACACACACACACACACACACACACACACAAGTACCACATCCATGTCTTTTTCATATTTGATAAGAAAAATATCTTTAAATTCAATGATATGGATCCTGACAGAAACCAATACACTAACTATTCATTTCCCTCATACTCTTCTGACCCTTCCTCCACTGGGTCCCATCCGACCCCATCTTCCTTCTTCACACACTTCTGTAGAAGCACCTGTGTTGAAAAATTCTATTTGAACAATTAAATCATTCTAATGATGGTACAACCTCCTCTTGTCGTCCCCTTTTCTTAAAAACATTGCTCATGTTAAGAGCCTCTTCTCCACCTGTCTCCTTTTCTGTCTGACCTCAAACTAAAATATTTTTCCTGAGGAATTACTGAACTCTCAATCAACAATTCCAATGGATATTTTTTTTTAATGGCGCTGTCTATGGAATCTTATCCAGGGGCTGTATTTTTCTTTTTGAAATGTTCCATACTGTGGTTTTCTGTGATATCAGACTTGTGGTTCCTACTCTGTTTCTTTTTCATTCTTTGGGAATCCTTTTCAAATAATTCTGATCAGAATTCTGCACAGACCCATCCTTGGTCACCTTTTTATGTTAAGTGCTGCCCCTGACTGGTGTCATATATTCTCACACTTTTACCACACATACACTTATCATGCTAAAACCCATGTTTTCAGTTCCCTAGTAGTTCCCTATAGGAACTATAAAGCCAGTTGGTCCCAGATGAATATCTTACTGTGACAATTAACTTTATGCATATTTGGCTATGTCACAAGGTGACAAGATATCTGATCAAAATGTCTGGGGTGGTTACTTTCTGGAAACTAATTAGCATGTTTATTGGAAGTCGGAGTAGTTATTCCTCCCCAGTACAGGGGAGCATTATCCAACCCACTGATGGCCTGAACAGAACAGTAAGGCAGAGGAAGTTTGCCTTCTATCTTTCTACACAAACTTAAGATGAGGACATCGGTGTTCTACCTACAGACTAGGGTTTGCAACTACTTAGAATTTGGACTGGATATTGTGCCCAGATCCCCTATATTTCCAGACCGCAGATAGCGACTCATGGGACATTTCTACTTCCATAAATGTATAGTCACTTCTAGAAAACAAATCTCATATATATATACACATGATTATGTTACATGTATACCAATAGCTCCTGTTGATTCTATTCCTTTGAAGAACCCGAATTTTTTTCCTTTTCCTAGTGTTATTCACTGTGTTTTTTCTGACAAGAGTCAGAGGTAAGTTCTTGCTCATGAGCACCAGAGTAAAAACACTAGAAGTTTAGGTGTATTCATTCCCTTCCCTCAACATGTATAATCTCTAACAATCTGACTAGGTTTATCTCCAAGGTTCCTCAGATCATCCCAACAGACATCTTTCTGACTATATCACCATATTCTCTTGCCAGAATGAACTCCTCATTGATCACATTAATCACCCATCTTCTAATGACCCCTGAAGTCTGTGTCCTCAGCTTTCTCCAAGCCCCTTTAAGTGGAAATCTCAGCTGTATCTTCCTCCCTCAAAATCTATGGGTGCACAGATTCCAGAATACATTCCCAGCACATTGGCATGGTTGCAAGATCCTCCAGGCTTCCTCTTGGCTTCCAACACTACAAACTAGTGCCTGGTGATTCTGAAGCCTTGAACCGCATGTAAAGCTCTGTACAAGTAATTTCTTGCCCTCCACTTGTGATAAAGCCTACTCTTTTTCAACATTCTTCTACATCTCAACTCTGGTGTCTTCATAAAGGACCTGCTGCAGTTCACCATGATGTGATTTCTACTTTCTGTATCTTCTATGTGCTTTGGTAATTGCATTACTTGTCACAGTTTATGTATTGGTCTACCTCTGTTGAATTGTAGCTTCTCAGTAGCAGGGAATGCATGTGGTTTGCCCTTTTATCTCTAGCATCTAGCAAAAGTATCCCTATTGCCTTGGTACTTAGGAAATGTTTGTAGAATGTACCTGAAATGGATTCATGTTTCTCAGCACATACTTTGCTTTCTTTGTAACAGTAATAGATGTAAATCATATAATAGAGGTTCACAATTACTGAATAATCTAAAGTGTTTATTTCTTCTCTTCTTCAAAACTCAATAATCATAATAGTGCAAAAGCAAGATGAAATAATGATTAAGCAAAGAAGAGAAGGTGGAGCTCAAAAACTTACATATTTTGACAAGTTTGGTTTCTTGAAATGAGGAAAGGAGTCACTAGGGAATAAAAGAGAGAGAGAGAGCTATTTCAGCATACCAATAAGAGGCTTTGTGTTGTTGTTTGTTTGCTTGTTTGTTTGTTTTTACAAATTTACTACAGGTAAAACTATTTGGTCAGAATAGAATATTTTACAAAATAGGACTAAAGACCAGAAATTGTAGAATTCTTACCAAACAACTCATTAACTACCTTTGATAATCCAAGGAATTCAAAATATAGAAACATTATTATATATTATATAATATATTAATAAAGTGGAAGTTTTGTATGTGGGATGGAATCAGGTTTCCTTCAGAGCTGGGGACATTCTACAAAAACAACAAAAAACATCCAACTTAGCTGCCTACCTGATTGCTGTCATGTTCTATCTGCTCTAGGAAAGCATTTGCCTACTACACACACTTCATCAATCAAAGAGTCTCCAGGATCCTGGCCCATTTGTGGTAACAGAGCTGGAGAAAAAGGCTTTAACAAAGTGAAAGTCTAAGTTAGCTTCCAACACGTAGCTATTATAGCAACTTCAGGCTGCGGTGATGTTTCCTTCTATTTTTATGGAGTATGGCTAAGTAAACCAAGCTGGCCTAAAACTTGCAATCCTCCTGCCTCAATTGGTGGAGTGCTGGGATTACAGACATATGCTAACCTTAGCCATGTCTGGATCTCAACTTATGTCTTCATTCATATTTAAATGGCAAGTAGTGAAGAAACACTATGTATTTAAAGGAAAGTAAGACTAGGAAAGGACAAAGCAGAATTAACGAATTGACAGAGTACAGAATGGGAGAGAAATTTGGAAGAATTCCATAAGATAAATGTGGAGAGAGTGGTGTCGTTTGTTCAAGAAACAAAGGCACATTCTGTAACGAATGCATATCACAGACTCTGAAAAGGTTCTTGAAATCTATAAATTAATGTAATTAAATAACCCTTAAATATATGACCAAAAGCCTTAATGGAGGATTGGAAGACAAAGGAACAACCACCCCAGACTATATATATATATATATATCACCCTCACAAATAAGGTGAGAATAAATAACTATTAGAAGAATTAAATATAAAAGAAGAGAAAGCTCTGCAGGTCATGTCCCAAAGCTGACATAAAAAAAATAAAATAAAATAAAATAAAAAGGAAGAAGAAATGTTAAGATACTGCCAAGTAATAAACTGGATCAATGAAAATATTGACTTATACAGACATCTTACAGAATTCTGAACTATTAAATTGGAAAGACATTCCACAAAGCTTCTGGAGAGAATTTAGAAGAGATTACTGGTAGATGCTAGGAGGCAAAAGAGCAAAGTTTTTTATAAAAAGAAAATGGCATTGAAGCTGTAATTCTATAACAATCCAAACAATGTATACAATAAGAAATAAAAGGATATATTTGAGAGCTGGTGGGCTATGAGAAGCTTAGACGATATTTAAAATTTCAAAGTTAGTGAACAGAACTTGGGGAAAAAAAGTTTGGTGGAAAAAAAAAAAAACGTGTGGAGAGACAGCCCAGCGGTGGGTGCTTTCTATTGTACCTCGGCTTTAATGTCTAGCATAGGGGGAAATTGAGGAGTGGACATAAGGCACATTAAGTTAAATTTACCATCTTTCCATGTGCATTGTGAGTAAATAAAATTTAAAATTGGTGGATGAAGATAGAGCTGCACACAAGTTGACAAGAAACAGCTGTTTGTCCCGGGGCTGACAGTAAAATGAAGAGTGCAGAAAAGCAAAGGAGTTTTCAAAAATCTCTCCCCTTTCTCTCTCATCTATTAAAACGTGTGAACTTATTACCGTGTACTTAAAGCACAACTGTGATGGCAGCAGTCTTGTCCCCACACCGTCCCTGTCGATTTCCTCTCTCCCCGGTGGAAATGGAAACACATCCCATCCCTTTACCATGCTTATGACATCTACTCTGCCTTGGGTCCTTGCATACATAGATCCCAAAACACATTATGGACTGCCAATAGCTCTTTGAGATACTAGAAAGAAATCCTCCTTGTACTGTTGTAACATTAAGGAGCTGTAATAATAAACAGCGTGGGTGAGAACATGGCGAGGGAAGGAAGTTGATGTCACTGTGAAAAGGACAGCACTTAGTGAGAGGCAAGGTGAAGAAATTCCTGGGACTCTGCTGAGTCCCTTATTGTCCACAGTGGACATTTCATTCAGAATGTCCAATCTTCCCATAACAGTCAGAAATCAAGAAAGGACTGCCCTGCAGAGAGCTTATATTATAATATCAAAGTATTTTGATGTTGTGAATGAAAAGACAGATAAAATTACTGGACATAGGAAAAGAGAGAGAAATGAGCAAATTTGGAACAAAGAACTTCCCATTGTCTTGTTTTGTCATAAAGTAATAGAAAAGAAGGTGGGATCATTTTTAAATAACAAGTTTGGATTTAAGATTTGAGACAGCACAGCAGACAGAATCAAATCAAGAACAAGAAAGCCTGTAAGGTCAGGTGAGTAAACCTTCGGTTACAGACTTGATCGCACAACATTAGAGTGAACAGGGGCTGCAACGCTCAGAAGCTCTAGGCTGTGATCCACCATCCTGGCCTGATGCATTTCCTCAGGATTTGGAAGAAAATGAAATTTGCATTACACAGGTGGGATTAGACAGTAAGATGAGCTGCCTTTTGCATAAAGTTGCCCCTTCCCCAGCTTCCCATGTTGAGAACACAGGAAGGACCAAGAGGAAACAGTCCAACAGAGGAGACTTTGGGGATCAAAATGCTTAACAAAATGGTCATAAAACAGCTAGCTACTAGCTAATAAACTTCAAAGGATTTCTAATTTGAAGAGTGTTCTTTTCTAAATGTGTAGGTGTGTGTGTGTGTGTGTGTGTGTGTGTGTGTGTGTATGTATGTGTGTGTGTGTGCACGTGCTCTCAACTAAAAAAGAAACCATAAGTAAAACAAATTTATAAATATGTGAATGAAAAGATAAACACTATACCAAATCAAACTACCATTTGTATATGTGAGGGTTAAACAAAAATACTATCAGACAAACTAAAGTCTAAAAGTACACCACCACACAGCTTTGAGAGAGAGAAAAAAATGTCTTTGGGTAATATTCAAGCCATAAAGAAATTGTGGTAGTCATGAGGATTTTGCAAAGATTAAGAAACATTGGTAAATAATGAAGCTTGTAAATTACACTGTTATATCTAAATTAACATTACCAAAGTGTTTTCCTTAATATTAAGACAAGTTTCAAGAAAAGATTATTGAACTATATGACACATTAAGCTAAAATATTTTTAAATACGGCAACAAGAATTCATAATACTTAACTCACATCTACATAATGAGGGATGATGTCAGTTAAAATTTTCATTTTGTTTGAGATAAAAGATACATTTCAGCCTTAATATTTAACACAGAAAAAATCAAATTTGAAAAGATTCTAGGTAAATCATAAGAATTAAATCTGGATCTTTAACACATAAACCATCAGAATACATGAGAACAAAGAGTAGCCAACCCATACAGCAAGAGAGAGGCTAATAGAAAGAAACGCAAGTATAAAATGATTTGGAAAAGAAATAAAACCAAATGAAAGTTAGTTTCTTTATGAAGAAAATACACAGTCATTATAATAGATCTCATAGAGATATGTTAAATAATTTGGAAAAGTTAGGTAGACATTAATTTTGCCTAGTAAAAATGCTGGTTACAAGTAACATAACAAATGCAGCTTCTCTTGATAAAAAAGAAGAGTCTGTGCATATATGAGTATCTATATTTATTATTAAGGAAAATAAATGTTATTGTTATTTCGTAGAAATGAAATTTTTGAAAGTTTTTCTTTATTACTTTTATTGTTAACTTAATGTTTAATAATGAATATGTATTATTTTAAAATAAAATTAATTTTCACATTATTAATTTTCCCATTATTTATTTTTTTAAGCTAATAAATAATTAGAGCAAATGTAAAAATTCTATAATGTGCTACTTATAAGACCATAAAATAAAGAAACTAAAATTTTTAAAATTTGATGGATAAGCCAAAGTGTCACAGGTGATTTCAGTTATTTTAAAATCAAGAGTATGAAGGAAGTCCAGTTTAATATGCAAAGTGTTGAAAGACCAGTGAGAAAGTAAACAATGAGATAAGGAAGGTAGAAGGAACAAACTAATATGAAAATAAGCCCTTTTGTTAGGAGACAAGAAGGTAAGAGTTTTAGACAGGCAAAGTGATCATCGAAACCCAAACATTTGGTGATTCTCCAGCAGAGGGGAAGCAGATGGAGGCACAGGAGACAGAGCACTTAGCAGCGTCTAAGAGCTGACTGCCTCAGCATCACTGGTCCTCATGACACTGCCTCAGGATCACTGGTCTTCATGACTGCCTCAGCATCACTGGTCCTCATAACTCTGATGACTCTGCCTCAGCATCACTGGTCCTCATGACTCTGCCTCAGCATCACTG
>CABHPP010138806.1:22500-28561 GCA_902168425.1 Peromyscus attwateri | reverse complement strand
TCTGCCTCAGCATCACTGGTCCTCATGACTCTGCCTCAGCATCACTGGTCCTCATGACTCTGATGACTCTGCCTCAGCATCACTGGTCCTCATGACTCTGATGACTGTGCCTCAGCATTACCGGTCCTCAGGTTCAGAACCCACCCCCACACAGGCAGGGCCTACAGATTGCCTAAGAATCAGAATAAATTCTGACTTACAGATAATTCTAAAACTATGAAAAGCAAACAAATCAAGCAAATAACTTTGCAAGGTTGAATGAGGTAAACTCAAGCCTCATCCAAATAGTTAGTAAAAGAAAGAACTCAGAATAACAGTAGAAACAAAATTTAAATTCTGAACTGAAATGCCTCAAAATGTCAGCCTATTTGATTTTATCAGGAAGCTTCACTAAAACATCTAGAGAAAAATATTTTTATACTTTTCCTGAGAAAAAGAAATGAATCTTTTCAAATGAATCTGGCATAACATCCATAAAACATTGAGCATTGTTATAGAATAAGACACTACACTAATATGGATATATAAATTCTAAATTCATTATTAGTAAATTAAATCAAGCAATCTATTATAGAATACACAATAACAGTAGATTTATTCTCTATAAAACTGCAAGAAAATTCTAACATTAGACAGTCTATTAAACAGTATAAATTACATTAACAGGTTAAAGAAGAAAAGCTATATATTAACAAATGGCAAACTTTTCAAATAAAATTAACCTGAAATCTTAAATAAAAAGAATGGAAAATAGTTCTATAAGTAGAAATGAATCTAAATTGACAATAAAATGTGTATGAAGGATTAAAAAATTAGAGATGCCTTTTCAGGAAGAGAGAGACATAAAGGGATATGGTTAACACTGCTTTACTAGATGCGATGAAATGAGATTTCCATTACTGAAAAGTATCTTGGTGAAAATGTTCTCTGTGTTGCAAGTGTAGAAAAACAAACAGGCTTACGTAGCAGGCATTCATGTCTTACTGTATTGGCGAACCTCAGCTTCCACCTCTGAGCTGAGATGTGTTGCTGGTCCCAGCAGATGGCAGAGATTTCTCTGTGGGGTAGCACCATTTCCTGCTTTAACAAAACGGGGAGGGGGGGAATGGAGAACAGGATGAGTAAACGGACTTATTGGGGGCATGCTCTGCCATCATATGGTCTCTGCACTCACCTTCAGTGGCTAACGTTCAAGTGAATTCCAGTGAGTGGTGCTTCTCCTCAGTCTCTCTGTCCAGCTGATCACTCTTGGAGGTGGGAAAACCTAGTTCTGACCACAGAAAGCCCAAGTTCCCATTAAAATACTGCTACTACATAGTGCTGTAACCTTGAACAAATTCCTTAACAGGACTGGAGCTCCAGTGTCGGCAGGTGGAAGATCAATTGCCCATAACGCTCATGGGCTGCTACAGCTCACAAATGAATGATTCCAGTGTTTGGCATTTAATAAAAACAGCTAAGACAGAAAACATCATTCACCGGGATTCCTGGCCTTAACATGCTGATTCTGTATCTGAGTGAAAAACAAACTAAGTGACTTAACTAACATGTCTTAACTGACATGTTCACGTACCGGTGAGTGGGTGGGAAAGGTTATTCTGTGAGGTTGCTCAGATAGGAGCAGTGCAGAGTAATAGAAGGGGGAAATGAATCACCAAGGGGTCGCTTGAGTATTAAGGACTCTTGGAAGCAGAGTCATTCAAAAATTCTGTTTGGAAAAGCATCTAGAGTAAGTCAGGCTGTGGTAGAGCACGCCTTTAATCCCAGCACTGGGGAGACAGTGGCAGGTGGATCTCTATGAGTTCAAGGCAAACATGGTCTACAAGTTCCAGGACAGCCAGGAAAACCAGTCTCAAAAAAAAAAAAAAATACCCTCTCCGAGTTCCAAGTTATATAAAACTGGATGTTCCTCATCAAGGCTTCTGGAGTTAGCCTGTGGTTTCTTTAAAATCAGTCACCATTGATGGCCTGAATCATGTGAGACCTTGGATGTTTCTTTTTAATTAAAGGAAGTCTCGGACTTGAAAATTATGGTGATTGTTATTTTAGTGTTAATATTCATGAATCTCACACAGATGTGTCTATAGTCATGAAAACAACATGGCATGCCTCCATGTATGTGTACGGACAGATTCATCAAGTTCAGTAAGAATTGGCTTCTTCCACGATCAGATCTTGTCCTTTGCTCTGTCAGCTTTTACCTGCAGCTGTCCCCAGGCCCCAGCTTTCTCTCACACTGTTTGCATCTCATGGAGTTAACCCTCCAGTGAGCAATGTTGCACAGGCCAGCCGGTATTGTCACAACTTCTGAAACTGAGGTAATTGGACTTTGCTGCAGTGAACCTATGCCCAAATAAGGAACGAAAGCAGAATGATGTCTGCAGAGAAACTGCACAATACCAATGGTATAAGACTTAATCAAAACAATAGAAGATTTAAAAAAACATTCTTGGCGGCTAGGAGATCAGGGGCAAGCTCTACAGAGGAGATGATGGGTGAGGCATAGTGACATCTATCTATTAAATAAAATAAGCAAGAAGTAGATGAAGCTATAATTCCATCCTGGGAGTTCTGGTGACAAGCCACTCGGATTCTGACTTCATGGTACATGTCACCGCCAGCACCCCTCAGTGGAATTATAGCCTTGCATTACAGGGTTGCTTGTCTGTTATTATGCTCAGAAGAGCTTAGAACATGTGCCCAGTGTTGCTGAAATGAGAAGTAGAGTCAGCCAGGCATAACTTACAATCAAGTTCTTCTTAAACATGTTCCAGGAGAGCTTTGTTGGCGGCAGTGGTGGCCACACAGCCTTGCTATCTTCAAAGACATTTATCTTCCATCAGGTTTCTTATATTTCTCACAGAGCCACAGTAATTTCTAATTCCTATCTCTTTTAATGACCTACCCCATAGTGGTGATAGCAAGGCCAGAAATAACTGTTAGACTTGAACTCAAAGTTCTTGCAGTGTCCATTAGATGTTCCAATACAGAAAGAGTGAGCAAAGAGGCTGAGGGGGGAATGAGGAAATTAAGAGCGATGCACATATGGACCAAGTTGGTCCTCTGAGAGCTCTTGCTGAGCTATTTCTACCATCCTGTATGTTCTGTTATTGGTACCGAAGTATGAGAACTGGGTGCCTACAATCTCAGAACTCTTTCTCATTTAATTTCAGTGACCTTTTATCTAGAGCTGGAAATGATGGTAACCCTTCAGAAATTCTTAAGTAGAATACAGGACCAAGCAGATTTCACCATTAAAGGTGTGATAGCATGGATAATTCTCATCAGAAGAAGCCTGAATTGGTACTTAGTCTATATTTTGCTATCCATGTCAAACTCTTAGTGTCCTATTCTAAGTTTATAGTAGTTACTGAAGACTTGAGTACGCATTTAAATGAATTCTTCCAAAGTATCTACACATGTATAGATGGATAGACAGATGTTTCAAGCTTACAACCAAAATTATCACTGACGATAGGACACTGGTGGCTCACTTTATAATCGTGGCCATGAATCAAGACTATTCCTATATTCTCAATTTTGGTAGACATTAGCTATATATCACGACATTTAATGTACTGAATGCCTTGAAACTTTTGGGTTAAAGACTTTCAATCACAGAAGGTCATCTAAGCTAAAGTTTAGAATGACTAACATCCTTAACAACATTTTATTCTCAAATGAGTGGTACTGCAGTGATTCAGTTTAGAAATAAGTTGGGTGCTGAGATGGTTCAGCATTTCTGATGAGGACACAGTTTCTCGTCTACAAAAAAAGAAGGTTGGATTTTTTTTTTCTCAACTCAGTCTATATATGTGGGCACCTGAGAAATGACTCAAGTAGATCTCACATGGAGCAAATCATCCTAACATCTTACAAATAAAATTTAAAAGGAAAATACTCCACTTTCCATCTGGCCTCTGAATTCAATACTAGATTATTTTTCCTCTTCCTCTGTCTGTTATGATAGTTTAGCTTGACATAGTAATGGATGTTAAAGAATAAATGGGTGAGTAAGGAAGTTGAATTTGGTAAAATGAGGCAAATAATTTAGTATTATTGACAAAACAGAAAACAAAGCAATTAAGAAAAATGTAAATAGTTTCTTTTATGAATGTTTTATGAACCCTTCCAGAATAATTGTAACAGCTCATACATATCATCATTTGATGAGTTTCCTATTTCATTCCAATAATAGCAGCTCTTCCTTCCTTTTTTCTTAACTATATCATCTATGTTGTCTAATCTCATACTGAGAACAAGATCCTTTTCCAGCTTTGTGGCTTTAGGGAAGTATTGTGACCCCTTTGTGTCTCAGTTGTTTTATCTGGAAAGTTGAGATAATACCTAATAGACTTTTATATATCACAAGGCTCTTAGAAGAATGTAAACATTGATTTATATGAATTCTAATTTATCATATCCCATCAGGGAGAATTTCAGCTATTTTAATAGAGTGTTCATGACCGTCATCTTTATGATGTGTAACACGATTATGCAATGAGTTTCCTTTTTGTGGTGTCTACCTGGTTCTGCAAAGTAATTGATTTTATTTGGAGACTACAATATATACCCCAAAGAAAAGATAAACTCTAGTATACTGATATCCTCGATCAGGTGAAGAGAATTTGGGCTAATACCTACATGAGTTAGTGAACCAGAAGTTAGATCTAGTTGAGACACTGATGTCATGCATTCCATCAGTAACCTAGCTTTAATAGAGACCTTACCTCGATTTAGCAACCCTGCCAAACCTATACTGTAGACTAACAGCATCTATTCTAGAAACCTGCAGCAGCCAGAAGATGCCTGCCCAGTCTCCCTGCATCCATATCAGTCAGAAAAACTCTTAGCCACTGCCCTAACGAGATCTAACCCTCCACCTATCACTGTCCAGTTCTCCCTCTCGACTCCAGAGTCTAGAGAATCAGGAGTCTATGGTTTTGTAATAATTGCCCTAAATGTAGTATCTGAAAACAAACAGCATGTGTTATTCCTAATGTATGTACACATCAGGCAGACACTTCTACTGATCTGGGCCAGGCTTTCTCTTTGATGGACCCCCATGTGCCTGCAGCCAGCTGATAACTCAGGACCTGCTTCGATCGAAGATGGCTTCACTTACCTTGTCAAGTGGTTTATTGGCTGTTGCTTTTAGTAATGGTGTGAATGGGTCACAAGTCTGTCATTATTAGCAAACTGTTATTATCAGCTTAGACTGGCTCTCAGGGCAGTGCCAGAAGGGTTCAAGAGAGTGAGAGGAAGCATGCTAGGCCAGGTTATAGGGCAAGCCCTGGATCCAAACATGACAACATCTCGCAACAGTGAAAGGTGCGAATTTATATTGCTGAGAATAAAAACAGAAAGGAAAGAGAAGCTGGCGTTTGCCTTCAATCCACCTTACGGAGAATATGTTTGAAACCCTTGCTACTTTAACAGGTTTCCCAAAGCCTGGGGCTCTCCGGTGCCTTCCTCTGGATTCTCTCCCCAGGCCCTCCAGCCAGTCACACCTGCCTTCCTGTGGCTTGCTGTACACGCTGAGTTCAGTCTTACCCTGGAGTCCGTTTACTGGCTTTTTACCACTAGAAACACCATTCTGAGACTACCGTTCATCTCCCTCTCCATTCCCCTTTCTCTTCTCCTCTTCCTCTTCCCTTTATTTTGTGGTGCTTGAGATGGTACTCAAGTCCTCATGTATGCTAGGGAAGTGCTCTACCATCGACTTATACCTCTAGCTCAATGTCTTCTCAATTTTTTTTTTTTATTTTTGGCATATCAACTCAAACTTGCTGTCTTCAAGGAGCTCTTTCCTGACCACAGTTAAGCTATCATCTTCAGTCAGTACCTTAATTTATTCTCATCTTAGACTTTGTCTGTTTCTGAAAATATCAGAGCTGCTTAGCTGTTGATTTCAGTTAGAGGAGAGGAAATCTGTCCTGCTTACATACTTCTCCTCCATTGCCTAGGACAGTATCTAGCTTATAGAAGGTGCTCCATGAATATCTGAGTGTTAGCTATGCATCAAACATCAGCTCCCTCACTACCCAACTGCTGAGGTTGG
>CABHPP010138806.1:0-20000 GCA_902168425.1 Peromyscus attwateri | reverse complement strand
AATCAAGATTGTATTTCTCAGCGTGAGAGCTTCATAAAGTTTGGTGATACACTAACTTTATTGTTTGGTTCTTTAGAAGCTAGGGGGCAACTTTGTTTACTAGAGCACTTACAACATGACCCTCTGTTTAAAGGATGTCGGTAGGTACCACAGTCCTACAGTGTCTAAATAGTGGCTTTTACCCTGCCCCGTATAGGAAGAGTAAGACTAATAAAGTTGCCAAAGAAAGTTGCTCACATCTGTTAAAAGGTGTAAATGTGGAAGACTTATAAAGCTAGCTAACCATTCACTGGGTGTCTAGGATTTGTTCCTAATGAATTTGCATAGTATGAGTGAATGTAGACAGGAAAGTACTAAGTTCTAAGTGCACAGAGTTACTCTGAGTAATGTTATTCCACAGACAACATGTCCACACACTATCTCTACCAGTTAGGGAAGAAGAGGAGGCATCATTCTCCTAGTAGTCACAGAGAAAAAAAAATGTAGGCCAACATTTCTAAACTATCTGTCCAGCTCTCTCTTCCTGTAAGGACTGTGTAGCATTCCACTGAAGAGTCATCACACGGGCTTTGAGGAAAACAGCCTATTTTAAAGGTTAAACACCACAGAAATAATAGTATTGAACTTTAACTGAGAATAAAATCTGACATAATTGCTTCTCTTCCTTGAACCTATGTCAGGGTGCCCAAGGGTGTATAGTTCACATCTATTTTACTCTCTCTTGCTGGAAGGTGTAAGCCTCAAGTGATGCATTTATGAAATACAGAAAATGCTGAATATATTATCAGCCTCCCTCCCAGATTTCACAACCTCTGCTAAGGCAGTGAAAGCACAGCAAACTCTTCACCACACGTGTGAGCATCAGAGGGACAGAAAGCAGGGCTTGGAAACTCTTAAGAAGCACACAGTGACTGGCTGTCATTTGGGCTGATCTGCCACGTATTGTTCAGGTTGGGGAACACGATCTGCGGTATTATCAGTAGAGTATTACACACTGTTTACTTTCCCGTTGACAGCAAACAATTTACACTCGGTGTTACTATGCTTTTTATTATCATCTCTGGGATATTTGTTCTGCCTGTGCTAAGGATTTATGCAATCCCTTAAAATAATTTTAATACCATTTCAGCTTCAGAGAACTCAAAGCCAGAAGGTAATAAAGACTTATAACTACATCTACAACTTCATATTAAATGGAAGTATGAACTCCAAGTACCTTCAGGCAGATGATGGTGGTAGCCCAGGGTTTGTCTCTTGGGGATATTTCAGATGTTACAGGTTTGGGTTTAGAACATAAATATTACAATGTGCTTATACTGAAATGCTTCCTCTTTCATCATTGCATGGTTGTTTATCTTCTTGTGAGGGCAAATATAAACTGAAAATCCTTATGTAGTGAATCACTAATGGTAATGATTTTTATTTTAACCACAAATAGGCATTTAACCAGAAAAATACCTTCAACTACATAAACCATATAAATGATAGTTAAGCATACATTGCTTCCTTGGCAATATTTGTGGTATTTTTAAAAATCAAATAGATATATAATATCTGCATAATTTTTAAAGAATTCTTTCTTTTATGTGTATGTGTGTATGCCATTAATGTGTGTGTGTGTGTGTGTGTGTGTGTGTGTGTGTGTGTGTGTGTGTGTTGTGTGTGTGCACTGTGGACATGAAGGTACCTGAGGAAGCCAGAAGAAGGTGTTAGGTATTCTGAAACTGTGGTTACAGGTGGTTGTGAGCTGTCTGATGTGGTTGCTGGTTACCAAAGCCAAGTCCTCTGTGAGGTCAGCAAGAGCGATTACCCTCCGAGCATCTCTCCAATCCCTGTCTACATTATTTAAACAATGTGTATGTTCGAATGATCCAGTAGCTGTCTTATTTAATAATTACACTTGCTTTGTATGGTTAGATCTTTTGAACATGATCTGCTCAAGGGATTCAGCAGAATAAATCCGTAAGAGCAGATCGACGAGTGATGTGTCTTTTGGGTACCAATAGCTAGTTCAAGGCTGGAGAGGGGGCTCAGTGGTTAAGAGCAGTGACTGCTCTTCCAGAGGACCTAGAATTGATTCCCAGAATCCACATGGCAGCTCACAACAGTTTGTAATTCCAGTTACAGGTAGATTTGTGACCTCTAGGGTCACAAAGTCTGCACATGGTGCAAACTCACATTCAGGCAATCACTCATGCACATAAGATAAAATAAAAAGTGTTAATTAGTCTATCAGGGTGAGGAAGATGGTTTTGTGGGTAGTACTTACTGCATAAGTATCAAGATCCCATTAGTGTCATAAAAACTGGGTTCTGTAATCCCCAGCCTGGGAGATAGGGGAAGAAAGATCCCTGGAGATTGCTGACCAGTCATCCTAGTACAATCAGTGAGCTCCAGGGTCAAGTGGGAAGTAATGGTGTAGATATCAAATGCTGACATCTCACCTCCACGTACACACGCACAGATACACTCACCATCACAAACACAAATGCATCACATACATATACATAGTTTAAAATAAAAAATAAACAAATGGACAGCAAATTTGGATATATTTTGATCATATTCCCCAGTGTGCATGACTCCATAAGAGACTTCAAAATGTACCATTAGAAAAATGTTGCTCAATCTAATAGATTTTTATATACAGAAAGAAAACTACCTAAACAAGTTTATTAACAATTGAATGACTCAAATGAATAATTTTTAAATAGCTTGCTTCACTTAATACCCTAAAATATTATTTAGTAAATAATAATATAGGAGTTATTTGAAATAAATTCGTATTCATTAAGAGCTAATAACTATATATGTACATAAAATTAAACCTCATTCTGAATTTTCAGATACAAAGTAGGTCTTCATCCTGCACTATCTGAGGGAGGAACTATTACTATTCCCACTTTCTAGATGAGAAAAACTGAGACTGAGAGTTTTAGAAATTTCTCCAGATTGTACACACAGTTTTAAGTGAGAGAGCCAAGATTTTGACCCAAGCAGTTAGTATCCAAAAATCAGCCATCTTGACCACTGCTCTAACCAGTAGTGGATAATCTTAATCTCTGGGAAAACCATTCACTAAAGAATACACAAATTCCTCAATTAGTATGAAAGCCACAAATTTTCTTTCTAGTATTTGTGGGGATTCATTATTATTTTGTATTGAGTCTCTCTTCAAAAGAATGTTACTATCCACCCTGACTTGGGTGGGTTTTATTCTTTATTTAAACTAGAAGAATACATTTGGGTTTTCATATAAAAAATATTGAAAGTATCCCAGGCTTTGCTATTATAAACTATTTCAACATCAGCATCTGGTCCTTCCCGCTCCTCCTCTCCCTCTGCCTCTCCCTCCCTCTCCTTTCCTCTCTCCTCCCATCTTGATGTTTCTTGAGAGAGCAACAGATTGGAGTTGACCCCCACTCTAGTATGATCTCAATCTCTTCCCCTCACAGAGTCCACACCAGGACTGCAGTCCTTACTAACTGATGCTGTGGCCTTGTGACATTTTGGAGGTGAGAAAAGTGGGATGAGAACCTCGCTCTTTGACTTACCCACTAGGTTGTCATAAGCAATTTATGTAATTCTTATGAGCTTTAGGGCCCCTCTCTAAATGATGAGTATGACAATTCCAACCTCATAAAGTTGTTATATGTAGGCCCTCCCAAGACAAGAATACAAATAGAGGCCCATACACCATATGTCTAAATATTTAAAAGTTATAAATCAAGCCAACACACCGTTAAATAAAATATGTTTTATCCTACCTTGCCAAACATACCTTCATAATGATGAAACAAAAAGCATTGTGTGCAAAGCTATGCTTTTTGTGTGACCAAAAGTTGGCAAACATCAGAGAGCAGTCCTTGTTGACTAGCCAGAGGATTAGGGATGAGTAATAAAATAAAAAGTTCTAGAACACAAATGATTATGCATGTTTCATAAGCAGAACAGTTACTCTAAAAAACCAAGGTTTTACACCATTTCCCTGTTCTTAGTACTAAGGATTGAACCTGAGGCCTCACATGTGGTAGGTCAGTGCTGCACCACTGAGCTTTATCCCTTCCTATTTACTTTTTATTGATCATAATGATCCAACCCAGTGGTTCTCAACCTTCCTAACGCTGTGACCCTTTAATGCAGTTCCTCATGTTGTGGTGACCTCCAACCATAAAATTATTTCATTGCTGCTCCATAACCATAATTTGCTACTGTTATGAATCGTAATGTAAAATGATATCTGATATTTGACCACCAAAGGGCTCCAACCCACAGGTGGAGAACCACTGATCTAGAGGAGCTAAGTTAAAGGAAACACAAAATTCTATCAAAGTTATACATCAGAATTACATTTTATCTCATTTGTCATTTCACAATGGTGAAAAATATTCAAAATCAACCTCTCTGGCTTTTTTGAAGTGCTTTGTACATTATTGAATCCACCAACATTTCCTGTCCCATCTCCCTGCTAGTATTCCCAGCATTTGGAAAATATTATTATATTCTCAACTTCTACAACATTAACCTTTTTAAATCTGACATCTGAGTGACATCACACAGTGTTTGTTATTTGTGGACCTGAGTTACTTCACATGAGTAATGACCTCTAGCATAGTGATTACTTTTGTTGTCACAAATAACTACATTTTACCTTTTTGAAGGTGGAATAATATTCAATTCTGTGTATATGGCAGATTTAGCACCTGTCTGTCCGTCACCGATTCTATTTCTTAGCCATAGTGAAAGTGCTGTAAAAACATGAGCACAGATATTTCTTGGACATACTGATTCCATGTCCTCTGGCTATGCATCCAGAAGCGGGTTTTGTGGATTATATGATGGCTCTATTTTTAAATCTTGCAGAACCTTCATACTGTTTCCATAATAGATATGTTGAATTATATCATCGCCAATGCTGGGTATGGTTTCTCCCTTCTCTGTGTCTTCTCCAGGACTTGTGTTTTTAACAACAGCTCTTCTAACCAGAATGGACTGATCTTGGTTTTGATTATCTTTGCCCTGATGATTAGTGGTGCTGGACATTTTCCCATCAGTTGCCAACCATTCACACACCTTTATTTGGGAAATGTTGGATTAGGTCCATGTTCATTTCTCAGTTGGATTACTTGTGATTTTTTTTTAATTCTTTCTGTGCCCTGGATACTATGCCCGGTCAGAAGAGCAGGTTGCAAACACTTTCCTCCGTTCTGTAGGTTGTCTCTGACTTAACATTTTTCTGCACAGAAGCACTTTTGTTCAGTCTACTCTCACTGTCCACTTTTGCTGTATTCCTGAACTCTAGGAGCATCCAGCAAATCCTCCATCCTTTCAGTGTCATGGATATTCCCCTCTATGGCAGCCATTCATTCAAGTCTTCCACCTGTTCTGAGTTGGGTTTTGTACATGGTAAGAGATAGGGCTCTAGTTTGACTCTTCTTTATATGTCTCTGCAATTTTCCCATTATTAGTTATTGAAGAGACTGGCCTTTTTCAGATACGTTGTGAAACACCTTTATTAAAAATCACTTTGGTACTGATGAGTGAGTTTAGTTCTAAGCTCTCTCTCCTTTTCCATTACAGAAATGATCATTTTATTTATTTTGTCATGGTGCCACGAAGTCTGCTGAGCAAGTGACCATCTTCAAGTTCCCATCACCATGATGGCATGTTCTCTGTGGTGTACACCAGAGAGATGACGAGGCATTCTGAGAGAGCCTATCTCCATGAACCTCACTTCCATGCTTGACCATCACTCACCCCTAAAAACCCACCGCCTCAGTGTTCTTCACAAGGTGCTCATGAGATCACAAGATACTCAGAAGGAAAATGGACTTCGGCTCCCCATTTTTAAGACTTATAAGGAATTTTTGAGTCAGGAGTAAGGGTAATCTGGGTCCAATCTTTCAATAGACACAGGAAAATATCAATGCAATTCCAATAAAGAAAAATTAGTGGAGAAACAAAATAAACCAAAATCTGGGTACATTGTTTTTCTATCTAACTTTTAAAGCTTACAAGGTGAAAAATTTAAATTCCCTCATCAAGCTATAATTTAACTGAGTATTGAATATTCTATCTTTGGACTTGAGTCTTGAATACTAAACACTTTCATCCATTAATTGTATTATTTTCAAGGTTTTACATAACCCTAATTACAAATCATAAATTATATATAATTATGTGTTAAGAGTATAAATAATCTTAATTAAAAATTATAATCTTTTTGTCTCCATTTTCTACAATGTTTCACAAAATTTTTCCCTAACCTTAGATAAATAGAAAAAAATATCTTTGGTTAGAGTGAACATTAGTTAAACACCACTCAGAAGTGTCTCAAATTTTTATCAAATATATTTGAAGATTTCATTCCAATTCAAGTGAAACAGCAATAAACTTGGACTATACCAAAAATAAAGTGACTTTAAATCCATTAGTCACATCAAAGCAACCAAAACAAATATCAGTCCAAACTAGGCAGACATGCAAGAGAAGAAACAAAAGAGGGAATGAGTTCCTAGCCCACAGCAAGATCAAATGCCAGGTAAACTCCATCCCTGTATAGGCAGGTGTCTGTGTTAGGGTCACTGCACGGGTCCCATGGCCCTGGATCTATGCAAATACTATCGATGCAGGAGCGGCTTGAAAGCCTTTAGAGGATACACATGTACTTCTGTATATGTTTCATGTATTAGGCATTGAATAGCTAAAACATACTCTAGAGATATCTCAGACTGAAAATAAGCATAAGCTAGCATGCTTTCTGACATAGATTTGATTTTTAAAACATGTATAGAGGGTATTCACTGTCTCTAACATCCTTTTCTTATAATAGATGCCCCTGTGAGCTTGTTTTAAGAATTCCAACTTCACTCCAGGAAGAATGGTAACTCTTTATGTGGCTAATCCAAACACCACGGGACTGCAGGGC
Organism: Peromyscus attwateri; assembly: GCA_902168425.1. Classification (NCBI taxonomy): domain Eukaryota; kingdom Metazoa; phylum Chordata; class Mammalia; order Rodentia; family Cricetidae; genus Peromyscus; species Peromyscus attwateri. The sequence continues at coordinate 13,072 of CABHPP010138806.1, read as the reverse complement.
CACCAGCACGCCTGCTCTGTACACTATGTGGACTTGGTTTTCAGGAAGCAAAGGACGATGACTTTAATTGCTCTCCTCTCATTTGGTGGTGGCAGGTAGAAAATCAGATACATTAAAATGCTTCACAATCTCATTTCTTGAAGATACTATACCACTATTATACTTTGTGCTGTGACTTCTAGATATTGCTCCTTGCACTTTAAATTTGAGCAAGAACACAGAAGAGAATGGGTTTTACAGCCACCCGATTTCATCAGGAAAGACAGCATGCCTTTCCCTTCATTTCCATTCATTCCTGAAAGTCTTCTGAGTACACTTTGTGCTCTTCTTGATTCAACACAGATTTAGTCTTTCTACATTTCACTTAGCAAAATGTTTAAGTGGTACAGTTTTGCAAAACTCTGCCAAGTTCATAAAATAATGGTAAATTAAGCATAACGCTGTAGTGAAACCAAATTCTATTTAAAAAAAAAAAAGACTGACCCATGATTATTTAAAAATGGTTGCTGTTGTTTTATTATCTTGTCTGATTTAAACACTGGTAATATACCTGCAATTTGCTGTCTTCTAATGTAATGGTGCAATAATAATGTGTGGCCTTTTCATCTTTATTATACGTAACTAAAAGCACAGAAAACAAGTTTCCACTTATCCTCCACCTTGGAAAGATAGCCAATCTTTTGTTTCCTAAATACTTAAGTTTCCTGGTCCCAGGGGAGTTGGAATTGTAAAGCAGAGGCTCACAAGTAAGAGACTTGAAATGTCTGAGGAGACAAGAGAAAAAAGTAACAAGATTTGAGGAAGCAAGCAAGCAGATTCCTGACTCCGGGGAGTAGGACTGTGGTGATGATAGATTAGATAGATAGATAGATAGATAGATAGATAGATAGATAGATAGATGGATGGATGGATGGATGGATGGATGGATGGATGGATGGATGGATGGATGGATGGATAGGTGGGTGGGTGGGTGGGTGGGTGGATGGATGGATGGATGGATGGATGGATGGATGGATGATAGGAGAAAGAGATGTGCAACCAACTGTCCTATTATGTCCAGAAAGCGCTGTTTCCCTGTGGTCATCCACCACCTCTAGCTCTCACAATCTCTCCACCCCTTCTTTCTCAGTAATCCCTAAGCCTTGGGAGGAGAGGATGTGATACAAATGCCCCATTCATGTCTGAACATTATAATGTCTCCCATTCTCTGAACCTCTACCAGTTGTAGGTCTCTGTGTTAATTACCATCTACTGCAAATAGAAGCTTCCCTAATGAGGCTTGAGAGACACATTAATACCAATAAGTCACTAGGCGTCAGTCTCATACTATGTCCCTTAAATCCAATCGGAAAGTACCTAGTTGTTCCCATCATGTTCATGCCACTACTTCACCAGCAGACATGTATTGCCTGAGTGGTCATTGTTTGTAGCCCTCAAGGTTCACAAGTAGGCAAGAGTGATGATTTCTTTTCTCCCTGACAGCATGCATAGCACCTTTCAGCACTATGAAAGTTAGCCAGTAACAATGAAGTGTCCAGGTAAGAACCGGTTTGATTTCTCTATGTTCTACAACTCAAGTGTATGGTATCTTCAGCAATACAATCTTACCGTCAAAATCTGGAGGGCTACCAAAGGGCATTGCCAATATCCTGTAACGTTTGGGGATCTGTGGAACCTTATCGACTAACAACTGCAACAGAAGTAACCCACCCCCGGCACGTTTGGTTCATTAGCCTGCAGTGTCTAGTAGCAACTTGGTTGCCCATTATAGGCTCACTCAACTTAAACTCCTTTTATGTATGTATACACATACACTTCAGGAAGCTTCTGCAACAGTAGGCCATTTTTTTTTTATTGTCTTTACTTTAAGAAAGAAGTCCAAATGTCTCTTCTTTTTGGTTTCTTCCTCCTTGAGATCTCCACACTTGCGTACAATGAAATGTAATCAGATTACGTCTAACCCCTCCCCCCATCCTTGCAGCATATTCTCCTATGAATTTCATTTTTTTCCCCATAAGAGACAAAAAAAAAAATCACAGTCAGAGGTAGGGCCTGGAGATCATCTGTTCTGCCTAGGCTAGAATTTGGGGTGGTTTGATCTTGTGTGGGCCTTGTGCAGGGAACCACAGCTGCTGTGAGTTCATCAGCACCATGGCTGCATCAGGTCCAGGGGACAGAATTTCACAGCCCTCTTCCACGTCTTCAGTTATCACATTATTTCTCTGTAGCTGAAAGTTTCTCCGGTCCCACCCCGCCCTGCCGTCCCGCAGCTGCTTATAAATCACTCAGAGGCTTATATTAATTACAAACTGTATGGCCAATGGCTTAAGTTTCTTGCTAGCTAGCTCTATCATCTTAAACAACCCATTTCTCTTGATCTATGTTTTGCCACATGGCTGTGGCGTTACCAGTCTGCTGGCATGTGGCTCCTTGGGCAACAGGCTAGGCATCTCTCCAGACTTTCTCTTTCCTGTCTCTGTCCCTGGATTTCCCATCTGCCTCTAAGCTGCCTTGCCATAGGCCAAAGTAGCTTATTTATTAACCAATGGGAATAACATATATTCACAGCACACAGAAAGACATCCCACAGCATTTCACCTCCTCTTCTTCAATGTTTACTTAGCCTGGAGGGTGGGAGGTAGATATAGAGGTCACTCACTCTCTTGTTTTAAGCACTCTGACTACTTGTACATCTGTCCATTGACTCCTGACCTCTGCAAAAAGAAGTTTCTCTGACCATGGTTGATATACCCAGTGTTACTCCATTGAAAAAAATTGATTTTTCCTCTCCCAGCAGCTATCAATTGCAAATAAATTCTTGGTTAGGGTTGGGACTTTTGTGCTCACATCCCCTTCTCCATCCTACAATTCTGTCTGACTCAAACTTTTGTAGGTCTTGTCACAGTCTCTGTGAGTTCATATGAGTATTAGCCTTTTTGCACCAGGAAAAAGCTGTTTCCTTGGAATCACTCACCACTTCTGGTTCTTACTGTCTTTCTACATCCTCTTCCACATAGATCACTGAGCATTGAGGGGAAGAGTTTGATAAAGACACCACATTTAGACGTGAGTGCTCAGAAGTTTCTCACTCTTGACACATTGTCCAACTGTGGGTCTCTTTGTTATTACTGTCTACTACAAGAAGAAGTTTTCTGATGAGGGTTGAGTGATGCACTGATCTATAGGTATAACAATGTGTAATTGGGGGTCATTTTATTACTGTGTTCACTTAGCAGCATAATGATGGGTCATAAGCCTAGAGGGAAAAGACATGGCTTTTGTACATTCTTAGTTTTGGTTAACTCATCCACTATCCCTTCTCTACCCCCATTCCCCTTTAATCCTTCAGTCTCCAGGACCCCACCTCACCCCACCCCAATTTTTCATTCATATATGTTCTAGCTTGCTTCTTCTGTTTCTGTGGCAAAATATTCGTGAAAACTCATTTGGAGAGGAAAGGGTTAATTTGGCTTACACGTCACACACAGTGAGTGTATCTTGAGGGACACCAAGGCAGGGACAGGAGCTGAGAGCACAGAGGAATTCTGGTCACTGGATTGTTTCCTCTTGGCTTATTCAACTATCTTATACAACTTAGAACCATGTGACTATAGATAGCAAAGCCCACCCTGAACTGGATCCTCCTCCATCAATTAGCAATGAAGAAAATGCCCCCTGTGGACATGCTCCCAGGCCAATCAAATGGAGGCATTTCTTCCATTGTGGGCTCCTCTCCCAGGGGTACAAAGTTGTCCCCGGAAGCTAACAAGGACAGTATATATTCTACTGTGTCTTCCATTTTTAAAATTGAGTTCTTCATATCAATTATCTAAACTGCACCAGTAAATGCTGGCCTTTTCTGTGAATAAGTAAGTGCAAATAAACAGCAGAGAGATTTTATTCAACAAAGACTGCTTCAAAGTTAAAGACCATTTCAACAAAACCAAATAGGATGCTGTTGTCCTTCCAAATGGATCTCACTTATAAATATATATGGTTTTTCTCATAACTCTCTGACTTTTTAGACAAAATTTGTACCATAAATTCTCAGTAAAATGAAAGATAACACATGATGATTTATTACATGTCCTCAGGCCAGTGTGTGTGTTATGTATTATACAATGTTCTTAGATTGAATAAAATACTTAAATTGAACATTGTATCTGAACTACTTATATAACCTTATCAACTCACCACAAAATACATAAATATGTTTTCAAACAGAATCCTATTTCAAGTGTTTAATGTGGAAATTTTAAAGCTAAGGATGCCAAGAGACCAAGCTAAATGTTCGCTCAAACTGTACTTTTTCCCACATTTCTCCTCCACCCTAAAACAGTCAGGGGACCCGTTTTGTGATTTCTCACAGTGCTAAGAGCTTAAAGGGTTTCAGTAATTTCAAGAAAACATGTCTCTAACCTCACTGTGTACAGTTTTAAATTGCCAGCTTATGTATTAATTTAGTGTGTTAAATGTACACAAAAGTAATGCATGGAACCTAGAATTTAAAAGTTCCTTATTGGCATATGTAAAATCTCAAACAGTGTTGAATAAACAAAGAGGATTTCAAGCACTTAATTAAATGGACTGTCAAGAGCTTTCTATGTTATAAGGTTGTCATTGTATCTTTTTTATTTAAATGATATTCTTCTTGCAGCAAGATTCAATGTGTCTCAAGCCTACTTCACCCTCTCCAACAAGTGAAAGCTATAAAGAAAGATGAAGGATGCATTTTATTGCTAAACCTCATGTGAGAACATTCTATTTAGAAAATACATGGGTATTATAAAATACATATGCTTTGTAGTCAAGGCTGTTGGCTTGAATTTTCCCTGAACTGAAACATAGAAACCACATTTTAAATAGTAGGAGTTGATCAGTTCACAATTGTGCGTATCTTCATCAATCCCTCAGCAGGTATAGCTGTCTGTCATCATCAGAAAGGCCCAGAAAGTGTAGAAAATGGGTCATCAGGCTTTCAGTAATATTCATCTTCTACAAGGAAAACATGAATTGGAAAATAGTCCTCTCGCACAGTGTTTCCCCAGGAACTGTTCAATGTGTTTATTTTGTAGAGACTTTCTCCCTTCTTTTTGGAGGATTAGGCAGGTGTTTTCCATGTGATATACCATCTTAAATCAGAGGAAGAAAGACAAACCCTAACCCTATCTATTCCTGGGGATCCTCAGAAACAATTTTAAACACATCTCGATTTAATAGCCAATCATTCCAATGTGAAAAAAAAAAGATAAAAGTGAGAAAAATATCTCCCACTTTAATCAGCTCAGTATTAAAACTGGCAAGATTTCAAAGTCACTCAGCTTTATTTATAGGGCCTGAAGTACATAAACATGCGAAAAATAATGATAATTCTATCTTTTTATCCAAATCATGTATCTCATGCAGAAGCCTTCACACAGGCCTTTATTAAATGGAAATTTTTAAAAAGGTTTGATAGAAAATATATTCAGGAAGAGAACTATCCTCAAACATCAAGGCTTATACCACCTTAGCCACACCACGCAGGGACAAAAATGAGACTTCTTGAATGTGTCCTGTAATGCTAGCAGAACATTCACTTGTGTTGGGGAGACCTCTACTATGTTTTAAACGTTGTCTGATTATATTTACAGTTAGATATTAGAGCCAGAGAGGAACCTTTTGGAACCAGAACTTGAGAATCCAGGAGAGAGTTAAACAATGTACGCAGTTCAGAAAATCGAAGCAAGAAAGCAAATGAAATATAAGTGATCAGTGTTTTAAAATCTTTGTGCATTATTAGAAGTGGCTATGTAAGATACAAAAACACACTAATAAGGGTAACATTTGGAGTCACCAAAGTCAAAGCTGGGAGTACCCAGGAATCCAGCATTCATACCTTGAAGGTATTGCAGGATCTTTGCGATTGATCCAAATCCGGAGAGAAACTCACAAGACTGCCTCACTGTTGTGCTTCCTCTCTCCATATTGTGACTCTGCCTTTTAGCTTTCTGGATGATGCTTGCCTTCTAGCCAGCCAAGAGGGGAACAAACACAAGGGAATCGTGACTACTAAGCCAAAATCGCACATATCACTTTCCTCTGACTCCCATTGGCTGGAATCCAGTCATGCGGCCACAGTAAGGGGACCTGGGAAATGCTACCTAGCTTTGTGCTTTAAATAGATAGATAGATCTTGTTAGATAGAATGGCTTGTTCCACAGATCTGTTTTAGGGATAGCTGTTCATACTGCTCCCTGCTCATGCCCAAACAGTATGTAGGTTCTTACTCCAGGAGAGATACAATCCAATAAATGCTATCTAAAAATCAAACATTTATCTTAAAAGCAGTAATACTAGAATGACAGGAAAGCACAGGAAAATAAATCTTCCATGAGAGAAACTGATAAGAAAAAAGAGAAACGCAGCTCACAAAGAAGAGAAATTCTTCGTAATATGAACCAGTGCTATGCCACCCCAAGAGGGAGCCCTCCAAGTTTCCTAGTTCATTTTCCTGCTCTTGGAGAAAGCCTACATAGTCATGAAACACACACACACACACACACACACACACACACACACACACACATTGATTCATTTAAAGCACCAAGCTAGGTAACATTGCCCAGACCCCCATGGCCGCATGACTGAATTTCAGCCAATGGGAGTCAGAGGAAAGTCATATGTGCAATTTTGGCTTAGTAGTCACGATTCCCTTGTATTTAATAGCCTTTTGTTTTGTGAGACAAAGTCTCACCGTATAAACCTGGCTGGCCTGGAACTTACCGTATAGAGCAAGCTGACCTTGAACACATTGGTCTCTAACCTCTGCCTCCTGAGTGCTGGAATCACAGGTGGACAACATCATGCCTGACTTCAATACCTTTCCAGCACCGTCAGCCGTGGCTACTGTATTGTTTAACTAAGAACATTAATACAGATGTTTTCAGGGACAGTTGCCAGTACAAATACTGAGATATTCTTTTCAGTGATGTGGAGGCAACACGAGGTTGGTAGGCGGAAATCGAGATGGACCATCTGTGGAGAGTGGGTCAGAAGAAAATGGACATTAGTGTTGAGAAGCCGCTGGTAAGCGATGGCATGTAGTCACAACATTTTATAAACTGTCACCTGCACAATCACCTGGAGGTAGCACTTCCTGTGGCTGTAAAATTGCAAATAAAGCTGGAGGATTCATGACTGGAATAGGATGGCTGCTGATAGTATATAGACCCTGTGTGTGTGTGTGTGTGTGTGTGTGTGTGTGTGTGTGTGTGTGTGTGCATGTGTCTGTGTGCATGTGTGTGTGTGCTCATGTTCGTGTGTGTGAGTGCATGCATGTGAGTGTGTGTGTGTGTGTGTGTGTGTGTGTGTGTGTGTAGGATATTATTACATAATTTTAGAGTATTAATCTCGGTCTTCCACTGTGGTCTTAAGTTACAAACTGAAACTAAGGACTTTTTTTTTTTCAAAAGAATCTCTTATTTACCGTAAGTAAATCACTGAAAAGTTGGCACTCAGTGGATGGAAACCAAGCAGAAAATTTGGTCAAATAGCTAGCAGAGCTGAAATTTGAAATATCATTGAAAGTCACAGCCTAACATTTTCTCATGAAAAGAAGGACGCTAACCAATAAAATGTAGGATGCTAACAATTAAAACAGTGATCTCTTAGCACCCAAAGTGATTCCGAGGGCTCCGAGTAGCTCTGCACACTCACTCTCCTTGCCAGGGGAGGCAGCCCCTCTTTTCCCTGCACAGAGACTGCCTGACGTACGCTATGATCTTCCGTCAGCTTTTGTCCAGAGAGGCATTTTACAAGTGTGTGTCAACTCTGTTGATAGACACTTCTGCAATCACAGACATCTTTAAATCTCCTACTGTTCACACGTCCCACTATGCCCAATAGCCGAACACAAAAATCAGACCTAGTAAAGAAACTGTTTACAGGCCGAAATAATGACAACATTTTCCTGTGTCAATGACTTGGGGAAGACTAAGGATAAAACAGTATAATTTTAGGTTGGGCTAAAATTATCATCATTTATGGGTACAAGTATAAAATTATATATATATATGTGTATATATATGCATATATACCTATATCTTTGCATATATCATTATGTAAACTATAAAAATAAAAGGTGTGATAGCTAGAGTATATGAGAATAGTTGTAATTATTTCATTAGCTGGTTAGCTGAGATAGGAGCTCAATGCTAGCCCATGTTAAATGAAGTTGTAATGACAGAAATTTCTTCAAATAATATAGGGAAATCAACTTACACATATAGACAGTGGAAATTTTGGGGTTATTTTTTAATACCTGCTCCCTTTATGTACCTTAGTCAGGTCACTTTAGGACCTACTACAAGTTGGAGGACACCATTGTCAAGGAAGTGAGTTTGTCTCTGTGACTAGTTACTGGATATGCTCTGGGCAATGAGTCCAGTGATTTCAGAGGTGGATCAGAATTCTAATGTGGCAAAGGTCAATTGGTAGCACTTAACTTCCTAAAATAAAATGAACACGATGTCTATAGACTTTATCAAGGACAATAACAAACCAGTAATCTAAAACTCCAGGATCTGGGCTACAGGCGATTGCTTATAGAGTGGCGATCTCTAAATTACATGAACAACCTGCTTATATAGTAGAATAAATTCCGGTTCTGGGACGCTGGCATGGGAATTGAGCTCCTGTGATGTAGTCATAGTCTGTATCCTAATTCCAAGACCTGAGGGCTTTCAACGACAGAGAAATTTCAGAAAAAGCGAAGCCAAGCATCCCTTAGGAAGTGGTTCCTTGCTTTGTACAGATGACCAACAGTGAGAAGGAGGATAGACATATTATAAAAGTAACTGAATACGTATCTGAGGCAACAGGAAATACTAGAGATACAAAACACATCCCTGTATCAGACTGAAATGTGTGGGGACCTGTTATAAAATTGTCCCATTTCAAAATTCGAACCCCAGATCATGATTATCTCTTCAGATACTGGTGTATACATAAGACATACATACCATGACAATCAGAGTGATCCCATAATGGATTTGTAACCTTAAGGTAAGTTAATATAACCCATGAAAGAAAAACGTGATATTAATAATTTAGTAGAAGTTCTTCAAGCCTCTTCTGTTTACCAGAGTGGTAAATTATCAAAGATACATTGGCAGGAATGGCCCTAAGAGCTATCAAAGACAAATAATATAAAGTAGGACATTCTTATGATACCCTAGTTAGCTCTCCAGTCTGATAAACACAGCAGTAGAGTCGGGAACTGGGGCATAGTGGAGTAATACATGAGCTATACTAAGATCAGGAATCCAGTAAGATCTCTCCAATATGGTTCTATAATGTGTCCTAAGTATGACTTCTTTGGGGATGAAAAGAACTGGCTTGTCCATTCAAATAAGCAAAGAAGTCAGGAAGTGATTTATTTTCTCATGGTAACACTACTTCCACACGTACCCACCTTGTTTAAAATTAATTTCATTAGCTCTCTTGTCCTTAGCAGAACTTTAACCATGAATGCTGTGCTATTCATATGCTCTTATCAACTGTTATAAGGGCTAACTATAGTAGTTCTTTCATGATGTAAAACTTAAAGATTTCTGGATAATTTTTATAATAAAAAACCTGATATAATACACGTTATCATGTTATATAAAATAATGTGTGTTTTCTTCACAGGTAACCTTTTATGTAGCTGGGTCTCCAAACAGCATAGACTTAAATCACTATCATTATACTGGGCTTCCAGATGTTTGTGGCATTCTCTTCATGATGTTTTATGATGAACAAAGTCAGATTTGGCCAGACTGTGTTATTGTAGCCGGCAATGCTCCCTTTTCATCTGGCTGGTTTATCATAAACACAATTCATTTGTTGAGCTCCTAGCTTGGAATACTTCTAGAAACTAATGGAGATGTAGAGATGTACTAATTTCTGGATAATTTCTAAAACCCTGGTGAGACTTGTGGAAGTGAGCAGATAGTCACATGTCCAGCGAATTTTCTGGAAATACGGTTTAGAGCATGTTGGAACACCGAGAAATAAAGAGAGCTCACTCTGTGTGGTGCACTAACCAACTGTGGGGGTTTGAGTGATCCCTGCCCCCCATAGGTATTTGAACAATGAGTCCTCAGTAGGCTCTGTTGTTTGGGGAGGCTGAGGAGGTACAACCTGGCTAGAGGAAGTGTTACTAGGGGCAGCTTTGAGAGCAAAATGCTTCTCCAACCTCCCATTGATTCTCTCAGTTTCCTGCTCCCTGCTGCATGCCTGCTCCCTGCTGCATACCTGCTCCCTGCTGCATGCCTGCTCCCTGCTGCATGCCTGCTCCCTGCTGCATGCCCACTCCCTGCTGCCATGCTTCACCACTATACTGGATTCTCATCCCCCTGGAACCATTAAGTACAGTAAATCCTTATATAAGTTGCCTCGGTCATGGTGTTTTATCATCAACAAAACAAGTAACTGATAAACCAATTTAACTTCTTTGGATTGCGGAGTAAGTTTGGAAGATCTAAATGATCCTGACTAATTGCTCTGATTAACATTTCTAATACTTTATTGGATAAAAACAATGAGGTTGAGCCTCTTTGTCTGTTCTTGATATTGAAAGAAAAACTTTTTACCAATGGCTATATTAACTGTCAGTATGTCATATATGACCTCTTTATTATACTATGTATGTTCCTTCAGATCTGATATGTTGAAGGTATCTTTTTATGAGAGTATATTGAATTTTTCCAATGCTTTTTGGCATCTTATTAAGATAATCATATTTTTTGTCCTTAGTTCTCTTTAATATAGAATATCACATTCATATACTGCATGGCATAAACTACTCTTCCATCCCTCTAATACAGCATTTCATGGTGAATTGTCTTTTGATCATGGGTTCATAGGATTCAGTTTGCAAGTATTTTGTTCATCGTACGCATGTGTGCTCACCAAGGAATATTTTATTTAGGCTTTTGTCCCCTACTTTTCTTGTGGTATCTTTGTATGGCTTTATTATCGAAGTGTTGTTATATTCATGAAATTGGAAATACTCTCTTTTCAACTAAAAAAGGTTTAGAATGATTGATTTTTTTTCCTTCTTTAAATATCACTTCTTCACATATACTGGCATCCTTTTAAGACAGCAAGAAGCATGAAAAGTCCAGAAGAGTCAACTCTGCCAAAGTAAGGCAATAATTTCCTTGTCATTGACTTCAAAGATAAATATGAACTGCCTGATAAAGAACTCAAAATGGCCTTAAGGAAACTTAGCAAACTTGAAGAAAACACAGAGCAATGGTTCTATGAAATCAAGAAGGTAACAGTTTACAAAAGAAGACAATTGGAAATTGGAATTATAGGGGGAAAAAAAGCCAAAAAGGGACTCTGGAGCTGAAAAACACAGTGAATGAAATGAAAATGCAATAGAGAACAGCAGCAGCAGGACTGATTGAATTGAAGAATCTGAACATTAAAGAAGGGATGCTTGAAAATGTTCAGTCAGATGAGAAAAAAAACTAGAAGAAACAAAGAAAGCTCGTAAGAGTCACGTGGCATTAGATAAACAAATATTTGCATTGTAGGAACCATGAAGAAGAATAGAGAGATAAAGGAACAGAATAATTGTTTAAGAAAAATAGTAAAAAAAAAAAAAAAAAAAAAACTGTCTAAATTTGACTAGTGCTGTCTTAAAAGTTGAGTACATAAGTATTGGCCAGAGACCCATCTTTATGAGGGCTGGTTTACAACTGGGGTATACAGGATAGTCTTGGCTCCTGCATCTCTGGGAGCTGGTTGAGTCTGGGTTCTACTGAGGTAGACTTGAATCTTGTAATGTGAAGTTACAGGTGTCATTTAGAACAGGTGTCATTTAGAATAAGGCTGTGGAGCCAGCCTGACATTGGGCAGAACCCAGACCTGATGTCTGTGATGTCCACCTAATGCTTAAGTCAAAAGTACCAGCGTATGCTGACCTGAGCCTGAAGCCCTGGGATACGTGGGCTAGCTCGGTTCTAACTGGGCTTAGACTCTTTGTCTTTAGGGGTTAACCTGGCTTAGTGACCATAGGCATAGGGCCTATCCTGGTGCAAGGGTACCCTGGAGCTCGGTTTATGGAGCCAATCTAGTCCTGGGATTATTCCAGAGCACAAATGCTAGGCTAAGTCTCATCCAAGGACAGGTCTAGAATCTGATTCTACAGAACTAACACGCTATTGAGGTGGGCATTAAGACTAATGAGGTATTGGATCCAGTCTAGAGCCTGGGGCCAGTGGAGTCAGTCTGTGAGTTTGATACCCCAGAGACTAAACTCTCAATTCAAGATTATCCTAAGGGAAACTTGAAAGCTCAGTTCACAGGTATCAGCCTGTATCCTGAGTCTACAAAGGCTGCCTTAGCACTGATCAAGCAGAATCCCAAACCCATAGGACCAGCCTGGACACTGAGTCCAACCAAGAGTATTAACCTAAGCCACCCAGGCGGTAGCGGCTCACGCCTTTAGTCCCAGCACTCGGAAGGCAGAGGCAGGCAAATCTCTGTGAGTTCAAGGCCAGCCTGGTTTACAGAGCGAGTTCCAGGACAGCCAGGACTGTTTCACAGAGAAACCCTATCTCTAAAAAAAAAGAGAAAGAGAATTTACCTTGAAACCAGTACACAAATGACCTAAAGTTCAAGCCTGTGACATAGGCCTGGAGTAAGACGCTGAAGATCCCCTACATGCTGATGTGGGCTCAGGATTGAAGGCCTAGTCCAGAGAACAGCCTTCCATTCTGGAACTGTGAGTGCCTGCCTGGTACTAGGTTTTACTGTGGTATAAAAACTGTTGGGGGTGTCTAATGTGTTAATGTCTGTTCCCCCATGGAAGGCATCTCTCTGGGAACCTTACTGGCAGAGTTGAGTATGAAACTCAGCTTCCAGCCTCTCCGTGAGTCTCATTTCTGTGCTTTTCCCAGGTGTTGTGATATGGTTCCTAGAGCTTTTGTGAGGTTACTGTGGTGTGTGGAAAACTGTTCAGATTTATGGATTCCTGGAAGTAGGACATCTGAAATTAGTTCCTATATAACATTTTAAGACAACAAAAACACATTGG
>CABHPP010138805.1:1215-13911 GCA_902168425.1 Peromyscus attwateri | reverse complement strand
TTGCAAAACAAATGAATACATCCATAAATATCCCCTGGCTTAGTTATCTATTTGGTCTTTTGTAGATGGTGGTGTTATTATGCAAAAAATGCGGTATAAATACATGACATTTAAATAGATTTTAAAGTACTTTTCATTATAACCACTGGCTGCTACTATGCTAATAAAAGTGAAGATATAAAAATAGGATTTACACAGCTGGACTCTCTTTGAAATGAGATGTTAGCTTGCATCTTGTTTACACAGTGGGAGGTTTAAATCTATCAGAGATGCTGATTAATCTGGAAAGAGCAGAAGACAGCCTATTTATGTCTTGGCTTTCTAGCTTCTGGGAGTGAGGAGTAACTTGCTTCCATTCAGTTAGACTCCTGTGTGATGCATAGATACCAGAGTTTCACTCCATTGCTATAATAAATACTACAACCCAAAGCAATTTAGAGGGAGGGAAGACTTTATTTTGGCTTATAGGTTTAATTTAGTAATACAGTCTATTATTGAAGGAGGTCAAGGAAGGAACTCAAGAGGGAACTAGAAGCAGAAACCATGTAGGAATGCTGCTTGCTAATTCTCTTTCAAGCTAGCTAGCTCTCTTACACAGCCCCCGAGACCACCTGCCCAGGGAATGGTACTTCCCACAATGGGTGGGCTCTCCTTCAGCAACCCCACCGCCCAACATGCCCACAGGCCAATCTGACCTAGGCAATTCTTCATTAAAGACTTCTCCTCTCGAATAATACTTGGCTGTGACAAGTTGACAGTTAAAGATAACTAGGACACTCTCGTCTATACTTCTTACTTTGTGAAACTTTGAATACACGGAAGATAAATTAAGGACTTTAAAAAAAAATTGAGCCGGGCAGTGGTGGCACAGGCCTTTAATCCCAGCACTTGGGAGGCAGAGGCAGGCAGATCTCTGTGAGTTCAAGGTCAGCCTGGACTACAGAGTGAGTTCCAGGAAAGGCGCAAAGCTACACAGAGAAACCCTGTCTCGGAAAAAAAAAAATGATACTTACACATAAGCTTTTCCATTGCCAGCTGAAGGCTGGCTTAGGACTCCTTCAAAGCTTTTCAATCCCATGAAGTTAAAGCTCTGTTTCCTCAGCATTGATAGTGAATGGTCAAAGCAGTAGTTCTCAACATGTGGGTTGTGACCCCTTAGCGGGCTCAAATGACCCTTTCACAGATATTCTGTATATCATATAGTTACATTAAGATTCATAACAGTAGCAAATTAAAGCTATAAAGCAGTGACGAAATAATTTTATGGTTGGGGGTCAACACAGGATGAGGAACTGTATTAAAGACTCACAGAATTGGGAAGGTTGAGATTCACTGATTTAAAGTTTCAGTCTGTTTTTTTTTTTAAGATTTATTTATTTATTATGTATACAGTGTTTTTTCTGCCTGCACACCAGAAGAGGGGTATCAGATTTCATTACAGATGGTTGTAAGCTACCATGTGGTTGTTGGGAATTGAACTCAGGACGTCTGGAAGATCAGCCAGTGCTCTTAACTGCTGAGCCATCTCTCCAGCCCCCGGTCTGGGGTTTTTAAGAGTAGAGTGTTGTAGCAGGGCACTGGGAGGCAGAGGCAGGTAGAGCTCTGAGTTTGAGGCCAGTCTGGTCTACAGAGAGGGTTCCAGGACAGCCAGGGCTACACAGAGAAACCCTGTCTTGACAACCAAAAAACAAACAAACAAACAAACAAAAAAAACTAGAGTGCTATTAGATCTATTTTATGTATAATGTCATTCAAGTCTGACATTTCTGTTTATTTTTTTTTTGTCTAGATGACCTGCCTACTGGAGAAAGTGAGGTGTGGAAATCATTTGAACTGGAGTTAATCTGTGTCTTCAAGTTTATTAGTACACTTTTTATGAAATCGGGTTTGGTCCCTATATGTTTAGAACATATGGATGTCTTCTTTATCCATTCCCATGATTAGAATGAAATTTCTTTATCTCTTCGGAGTACTTTGGGTTTGAAGTCCACTTTGTCAGATATCAGATAGCAACACCTGTTTGCTTTCTGATCTCATTTGTTTGGAATAATCTTTTTTTCCCCTTCTTTTCACTTAAAGGTTGTATCCATTTTTAAATGGATAGTTTCTTATAGATAGTAGAAAGATGGACTTGACTTTTTAATTCATTCAGCTAACCTCTGTCTATTGACTGGGGAGTTATGGCCATTAATATTTAAAGGTGTGTGTTGCTTGCAGTCACCTTACTGGCTTTTTGCTTGTTTGTTTTGCTGTTCATGTTCTTAGTCATATTTGCATTTCAGTGTATCATATTTAATCAAATATGTATATAGGAAAACTCATTTTTTAAAATCTACATTCACTTGGCTATGTTTATTTCTCTTTTCAGTCCAAAGCATTGCTTTCAGTATTCTCTGTATGACTGGTTTGGTGGACATGAATTCTTTTAACCATGGCAAATAGCCTTGCTGGGTACAGTAGACTTAGTGAGCATCCATGGTCTTTTAAAACTTGGAAACCAGCCAAGTTTTGGGATGGTGGCGCACGCCTTTAATCCCAGCACTTGGGAGGCAGAGGCAGGCAGATCTCTGTGAGTTCGAGGCCAGCCTGGTCTCCAAAGTGAGTTCCAGGAAAGGTGCAAAGCTACATAGAGAAACCCTGTCTTGAAAAACCAAAAACACAACACAAACACAACACAAACACAACACAAACACAACAAAACAAACTTGGAAACCACACTGGCAGGGCTGATCAGACTGGGCCCGTGATGACGATGTGGGATTTGGAGGGGCCTGTGATGACGATGTGTGACCCTTCCTAAGTCTGGGATTTGGAGGGGTGAAGATGGAGTAGGGTTCAGGAAATTCACCAGCCGAGACCTGGGCACAGAATGTAGGACCTGTGCAAGGCCTGGAGGCTGGAGTGCTGCAGGCAATCGGAATGGAGCAGGGTGGTATAAAAACACAGGGAGTCTATCTGGGTACATGTCATGTATGTCGGGTGCAGGGTCCCTGGTATCAAGTGGGACTGGGGTCGGTGGCTACAAGGTTTCTGGTAACAAGTGAGTTGGTTTCAAGTTCCAAAGAAAGGGAGATGGATGAGGAAGTGGGGGGTGTCTCTGAGACTAGGGGGACAGAATGAAGGAGGAGGGGGTAGAGAGAACGTAGGTAACTTATCTGGGTCCACGCCTGCTGTTGTGGCTACAGGCTCCCTGATAGCAAGTGTGGCAGGGGTCAACAGGGATCCTCAAAGTATTTTTAATTTTATTTCCCTGATGTTAAACATTAAAAAAAAATGTTTCTCAGCCATTTGTGTTTCGTCTTTTGGCAACTCTCTGTGTAGTTCCATGCCTCATTTCCTAACTGGGCTGTTAGTTTTCTTGATTTTAGGTTTCTGAGTGCTAGATACCAACCCTCTGTCAGTTGGATAGCTGGTAAAGATTTTCCCATTCTGTAGGCTGCCTCTTCACCTGAATGGCTGTCCTTTTAAGCTTCGTAAGGTCCTGTTTATTAATTGCTGGTCTCAATGCCTGCACTATCGTGGTCCCGTTGAGAAAGCCCTTTCCTGTGCTAATGAGTTAAGTGAATTTTCTCTCTCTCCTCAATCAGATTCAGGGTATCAGGCATTATGTTGAGGTCCTTGATCTATCTGGAGATGAGTTCTGTGCAGAGTGAAGAATAAGCATCTAGTTTCACTCTGCCACATGTCAATGTTTAGTTTGACCAGCATCATTTGTTGAAGATGCTGTCTTTCCTCCAGTGTGCATAGTTGGTCTCCTTGTCAAAAAATCAGATATGAGTGAGGACTCATATGTGGGTCCTCAACTCTATCCTACTGATCAATTAGTCTGATTTTATGCCACCCCCATGCTGTTTTTAGTACTATAGCTGTGAGGAATAACTTGGAGTCAGGGAAGGTGATAAAAAGGAACCTATTTCAAGAGAATAAAGGCTATATATGACAAAAATACAACCAATATTACTGTAAATATTAAAAACAGATATAATTTCCTCTAAAAGCAGGAATGGTAAGGGTGCTACCTCCACTCTTATTCAATAGAGTACTTAAAGTTTCAGAACAATAATGTGATAAGAAGAAGTAAACTAGAGACCAATAGGAAAGGAAGACGTTACAGTTTTCCTATTTGGAGACCATGTGATTCTGTTTGCAAATAACTCTGATGTATCCATTAGAAGATCCTTATAATTCATAGTTTCATAAAATTAGCAGTAAAAAGTTAAAATATGAAAAACTGTAGCTTTTTTTATATACTTACAGTGAACATACTGAGAAAGAAATCTAGAAATTCCATCCAAGACAGGTTTTAGAAAACCAGCCTTGCAATGAGCTGAACCAAGGAAGTGAAAGCTTCTGCAGTGAAAACAATGGAAAAGCCAAACAGTAAAGCAATGGAGAAAGAAGCTGAAGAAGATACAAGAAGATGGAAAGACCTCCGGTGTTCATAGACTGCCAAAATTAATATGGCAAAAAGTGTCTGTATTAGCAAAAATTATTTACATAACAAATATAATATTCACCAAAATGGAAATCAACTGACACAGCCACAGTAACCTAATTTTTGACAAAATGGTCAACACACACACACACACACACACACCCTCTTCATCAGAGGGTGCTGGGATAACTGGGTATCCACATGGAGAAGAATGAAATAAGATTAATCTCTCTCATCTTTCACAGGAATAAATTCAAAGTATAATGTAAGACCCAAAACATTGAAACTGATAAAGGAAAACATAGTTAAAACACTGTTAGGTATAGAATTTCTGAAAAGGACTCTAGTAACCTTAAGAATGAATGAATGTTCCACTTTGCAAGATAAGTAATAAACTGAAAAGACAATAGACAGAATGAAAAAAATCATTGACAACTATACATCTAAGATGAGATTAATATCTAGAATATATAAAAGACCAAAATTTAAATTCATAAAATCTCATCCAATCAATAAATGGGCAAATTAACCATAGAGAAGATTCTCAAAGAAGACATACAAATGACAAATATTTTTAACCATCATGGAAATGAAAATTGAAACTATTTAGAGATTCCATCTCACTCCAGTCAGAATTTCTATCCTCAAGAAAACAACAAATTCTGGAAGGATATGGGGAGGATAAACTTTTATGCATTTCTGGTAGGACTGTGAACTGTGGCAGCCACCACACAAATCAGTGTGAAGATTCCTCAAAAACTAAAAATAGGACTTCCGTGAAACCCAGTTATATCATTTCTGAGTATATATCCGAAGGACTCTTAAGTGAACACCACATTTTCACACTCATGTTCATCGCTGCAGTATTCACAATAGCTAAGAAAGACATCTAGCCTAGATGTCCATCAACAGATGAATGGACAAAGAAAATGTGCTCTATATTCACAATGGCATTTTATTTAGCCATACAGAAATTGAAATTTGCAGGGAAATTCCACTTTCTTGATATTAAGAGCCTTGAAAATGTGGCAGCATTTGAAAGGTTACTCAAGAAAAGAAAATTATTATGACTTTGGTATACAAGGGAAAAATGAGAAAAAATGAGAAAGTGAAAAGCAGCCGGAATGCAGCATTTTGACGATATGGTGTGCCTCAGTTCTACTCTGATGTAAAAGAAGTTGACTCCAACTAACTATTTAAAGGAAAAACACAAGGAAGGTGGGGAGAGAAGCAAGGAGGGGACTGCTGGCTGTGCCAACGGGTAACTTGTCTCTCTAGTCTCATCAGGGGTGTCAGTTTTCGAAGTGAGGACAGCTCCTCCCTCATGGTGCCATGGCCAGGCTCACCTATAGCGAAGAAGCATCTTCCTGCCTGCTATGGGCAATGCTTAATAGAATGGAGATAGACTTTAATGCACTGATTCAATGTTCAATGTAATGTGTTGGCTATGTTATAGAACATGAAAACTGGTCAAGTGAGGATGTCTGTTCTCTAGATTGGTTTGGAGAACCACACATCATTATTCCAAAAAAGAAAATTTAAGGTGGAACTTGTTTTCCTTCACTTCTGTGCTGAGGTTCTCCTGAAAGCTTTGATCAAATTGATATTAATTCTGATTTTCCCTGATTGCATACTTCCTTGGATCATCTAATCTAATTTTTTTTTAAAGATTTATTTATTTACTATGCATACAGTGTTCTGCCTGCATTTATGCCCGCATGCCAGAAGAGGGCATCAGATCTCATATGGATGGTTGTGAGGCACCATGTGGGTGCTGGGTGCAGGACCTCTGGAAGAGCAACCTGTGCTCTTAACCTCTGAGCCATCTCTCCAGCCCTGGATCATCTAATCTTAAAGTTTCCACACCATACATTGTTTTTAGATGAATGTCATTTTTGCTCTTAACCATTTCATTATGAGGCATATAATAATAATTAGTGTAAATGTGGTTCAAAGGATGGCACTATAAATACATTCACAACTGTTTCCCGTGTATTTAGGAGAGAGAAACTTCTGTGTATTGATTAAATATACACATAGGATCAAACCATTATTTCCTATCAACAAGGCCCTCAACTTCATCTTGGTCGGAATGAATTTCTTTATCTACTGCCCTGTTCCTCTCAGGTTCCCTTCCTGCTGTGCTTAACTCATTCAAACTGAATCATTTCAAGGAACCATTTTCAATGTGTAAAAGTCCACATGATTGGTTAATTTTTCTGAAGGAAAACTATTAAAAATAATTATTTTTTTCTCAGAGTAGATTTAAATTACATTTAAACAGAGAAACATCTCCCCGTGTGTCTTTGTTCACATTATTCTAACTCCCTGGGATACCTTTTCCTCTTTCATACCTAGCTGATTTGGTCATCCTTCAAAACCAGCTGCAGCCTTAGGGCTGTGAGGTCTCCCACATTTAGTACTACTTTGAGATTACCCCTTCTACAAAGAGGAATTATATATATATATATATATATATATATATATATATATATATATGTGTGTGTGTGTGTGTGTGTGTGTGTGTGTGTGTGTGTGTGTGTGTTAGTTACAACAATTACTTATCACGTATTTCTAGATTCCAGCATGTGCCTGCCACATAGGAAGCATTCAATTCAGACTCTTCAAAAACAAGTACAAGAAGCATGTTAGTGTCAGAACTGAATTCCTGACAATAAGTTATCATGTTCCATAATTCTATATTTTAATGCTTCTCCTAATTATCACTCCCACAGTCTTGGTTTAAGCAATCTCATTTCTTATATTGTCTCTTAAAATGTTCTACTGATATCAGTTTCTTTTACAGAGAGACACAGTATCCATTTCCATCAGTTCAAGCCATTAATCTGGTTTTACAGCTCTCTTTCATGAAATTCTCCATAGCTCTCCACTCACTCTGAGTAGTCATAAATGAGATCTTGTAAACCCTTCATGGACCTTCCTGTGCAGCCATATTCTGCAGTGCATTTTTTTTAGGGTTTATATCCACATTTAAGAGAATGTTATTTGGCTCAATTTCAAGTTAAGGTTATGTTCTTTGATCTAATCTATGGTCCATTTAACATGTAATCCCTTCATTTGAAATCTCCTCTCTTCTTTGTTTAACTAATTGCTATTGCAATTTAAAAATCACACACAATAATTTTTCACCACTTCCTGTAGTCAACAAGACTAGATAAGCTCCCTTTCTGTGCAGTTCCATGGAGTTTAGTGTGAACATATAGAAGTACTCGAGCAGCTGTTGAGACAGTGATGCAAATGATGATGGTCAATATTGACTGTCAACTCTATAGGATTTCAAGTGTAGAGACAAGCCTCCAGGCACACCAGTGAGGGACTATATAGGTTAGATTGGATTTGAGGGAGGGGTTGGGATGGGAAGACCTCTGTAGATGTGGGCTGTACCACTCCCTGGGCTTCGGTCCTGGGCAGTGTAAGACGGAAGGAAGCAAGCTGAGCACAAACACTCTTCACCTTCCTCTTCCTGACTTCAGAGAAATATGACCAGCTGCCTCAAGCTCCTGCTGCCTTGAACTCCCCACCATGATGGACTGTGTGCTCTTGAACTATGAGACAAAACAGACCCTTTCTTCCTTAAGTTGCTCTTCTCAGGGTGTTTCATCACAGCAACAGAACCTAAGATACAACACTGCTTCTAAACACATCTTTCTCTTCCTCTCACTCCAGCAAACTGACCTTCAGTTTCCCTGGTGTCTGTTTTTTAATTATTTTATGTACACGACAGTGGACCTGAAGGTACTCAGTGCTACCTCCATCAACAGCTCTACTCATGGTTTACAAAATCTTCGACAGCACACTGTAAATTTCAATTTGATTTTTCTCATTTCCTTCTTTTCCTCTCTAGAGAGGTCTCAGCCTAAAGTGCATCATAAAACCACCCAATTAAGGCATAAGCTGCTTCTATGAGCGTGACAAGGGAGTTCACCTCCAAACAGTTGTAAAGTAAGTTGTATCTATGCAACACACAGCTTTCATCTCAAAGAGTATAAGAAATAAGTTTACTCTTTCACCAAATATGAGCAACTATGGCCAGGAACAGCTTTGGGCAGCCCCAATAACATGTTCAAACCTGGAAATGGTATCATGATGTTTTATAGTTTTAGAACATAAGAAAGGCATAAATTACAGAAATTTTCAAAGACATTGGGAGAAAGATTAGGTAGGCAGTTAGAGCGAAGTGGAATAAGTCTCTGCTATAGGTTTTATACGTTATCTGATGACATTCTTAGCTTTTGAATTGGTATAAACTAGTGGTCTGTTTAGTTAATGCATTCCAAAAGGATCTTCCTCACAGTTGACAGGATGGTAATTCAAGAGGCAGAGAAGGACAATAAATATCTAGTAAGAGGACTAAAGAGAGCCCAAGATAATCTATCCATGGATCTACAACATTCCAAGACTCTACAATCAGGGAGTTCTAACCAGCAAGTCAGCACTGGAGTCTTTGACATAACTGTGGCCCTTATCGGTTTTTATTTCAGTGTATGGCTACACATTTTCAAAGCAAAACACAAGACTGAACAAATTTAACAGGAACAAACACTTTATTCTGGCTATTTATTGTGCTAGTACAATAAGGCCAGAACTTGGTTCTAAGATCAGAAGTTTTAAGAGCTGAGGACATGGATGGGAGCAGATTACAAGCCTCTGTTTATAATTGGTTTGATCCAGTGGAAAGTAATCTAATTTAATTTAGATGAGATTTACTTTGGAGCCCACCAAAGTTAGCCTCCTAGCTTCCCACAGAGACTGGGATATGAAGGTGCTGTCATCCTTGAGCATACGCCAAAGAGTGGTTTCCTTGTCCTTATAAAAGAGATTCCTGGGCTGTGGAACTGACAGGTAACATTTTACTAAAGGTTTTGTGTCTTAAGGAACAGAAAAAGAAATATGGGACCTGCTGTGGATATTGCTCTGTATAAATAAAACACTGATTGGCCAATAGCCAGACAGGAAGTATAGGCAGGACTAGCAGAGAGGAGAGAGGAAAAGGAGAGGAAGGCAGAGGGAGAGAGACACCAGCTGCCGTTCAGGGAGCATCATGTAGAGGCGATAGGTAAAGCCACGGAACATGTGGCAACATATAGATTAACAGAAATGGGCTTAGTATAAGAGTAAGAGCTAGACAATGGTAGGCCTGAGCTAATGGCTGAGCAGTTTAAATAATATAAGAGTCGGTGTGTTTATTTTATAAGTGGGCTCTGGGACTGGCGGGGCTTGGTGGGAGCTAGAGAGAAATTCTCCAGCTACAGGGACCTGAGAGAGAAGTTGGGATCTTGGATTATGAAGAAGCCTGGCCAATGGCTCACCAGGCTAAAGGGAACACACATACACACAGAGCCCAGAAGCCATCAGAGCTGAACTGAGTTGGGGGACTGTCTTAGTTAGAGTTTCTATTACTGTGAAGAGACACCATGACCATGGCAACCTTTATAAAGGAAAACATGTAATTGCGGGGGAGGCTTACTTACAGTTTCAGAGGTTTAGTCTATTATCATCATGGTGGGGAGCATGGTGGCATGCAGGCAGATGTGGTGCTGGAGTAGTCGCTGAGAGCTCTATTTCCTGAAGGCAACAGGAAATGGTCTCAGACATTGGGCGCTATCTTGAGCATAGGAAACCTCAAAGCCTGCCCCCATAGTGACACACTTCCCCAAACAAGGCCATACCTACTCCAACAAAGCCACATCTCCTAATAGTGCCACTCCCCATGAGCTTAAGGGGGGCAATTACATTCAAACTACCACTGAGACTGTCTTAGGGAACTATCTTACCTCCATGTTACTGATAATGCTGGAAATACGCATGTGTTTATCTTGAGCTTTGTAGTGCCACATACATGGAGGGTGAATGCTTAGATGCTACATAATTCTATCTGGAGCTTTCATTGAAGTATCAAGAGGCTTGCATAGTTTAAAATGTGTTTGTCCTTATTCAGTTTCTTAGGGCCAGAAGGTCAGCTACTTCAAAGAACATTGCTTTGTTATGAATATAATAAAAACCCATGCCTTATGCTCTATGACAGCCATTGGGAATATTCTTAAACTTGACTGGCTGATGGTGCATAAAATTTAATTACTGTTCATTCAAGTGTTATAAAAGAAGCTGCATGTTTTTTTTTTTTTCCGGTAAAAGTTAACAGATAAAAGGGGCAGTAGAGTGCCTTCTAGTTGGAATATATAATCAGCATCATTATTCTGTAATAATTATCCTCATAGCCCATCACCTTTTGAAATTTGGCCTTTAGAAAAGGAATTTATTTATTTTTTTTTAAAAAATGAAGAATAGGATTGAATAGCTTTAAAAATCACTGAGACACTTGTATGATTTCAGCAGTTTTTTAACTTAAATTTTCATGGCAAGTCATTTTTAAGATAAATATGTTAGGAACACACTTCTTGTAAACAAATCAAATTTTGAGCCTGGAGAGATGGCTCAGCAGTTAATAATGCTTGCTTTTTCTTCCAGAGGACCTGCGTTTGGTTCCCAGAATCCACACTGGGGGCTCACCAACTGCCTATTCCAGCACCTTCTTCTGGCACACAAGTGGCATATCCTAACACAGACATACATACATATACATATTTATGAAAATAAATTCATAAAATAGAAAACAAATTATCAAAGACATGGCATGTTTTATAGAGTATGGGTGTCAAAAGGCACAAAATTATTAATTTTTGTGTGCATGTGTGGAACAGAGTCTATGTTGCCCAGGCTGGTTTTACCCTCATAGAGATCCATCTGCTTCTGCTTCTGTCTGCTTCTGCTTCTGTCTGCTTCCTGAATGCTGGGATTAACGATATGCACCACTGTAGCATGAATCTTAGAGAGTCTTATTAATAAAATCAAATCTGGGGCCAGTTATTGGGGTGAAATGCTGGATAGTCAGAGAGACAGAATAAGCCACAGCTACCTCACCTCGTTGGATCCTCAGCTGGTCTTGTTTCCTCAGACTGGAAGCCTCTGTGTCCTCATATCCGAATGGGTCTCAGCTGAACTGTGCTGCTAGAAGCCTGAAATCTTAACCAGCCACATGCTTAACCAGGCCAAATGCTTCTCCAGGCCAAATGCTTACCCAGGCCAAATGCTTCTAGTTTCTGGTCCTCACGCCTTATATACCTTTCTGGTTTCTACCACTACACCCTGGGATTAAAGTCTCGTTTTCTGGGATTAAAGGCATTGTCACCATGCCTGGCCATTTCCAATGTAGCTTTGAACTCACAGAGATCCAGAGGGATTTCTGTCTCTGGAATGCTAGGATTAAAGGCGTATGCTACCACTGCCTATCCTCATGTTTAATATTGTGGCTGTTCTGTCTCTGACCCCAGATAAGCTTATTAACATACACAATATTTTGGGGAACACAATACCACCACACACCACCAATGCCTGGCATCATCATCATTTTATTATTGTTATTATTGCCTGTGTATGCATGAGTGTGTGTGTGTGTGTGTGTGTGTGTGCAGTTGTGCATGATGTGTGGTGGGGAGCATGGGTACCATTGAGGAGATGTGAAGGTTCAGAGGACAATTCTGTGGTTCTTTCCTTCTATCTTTATGTGGGTTCCAAGGATGGAACTCATGTGCCAGGGTTGTGTGCAAGTGCTTTACCAGCTGAGCCCTTACCCAGCCTGGATGCATCATTAAAAACAGTAACAACAAAACACAGATTCCATCTTCTCACTACTTTCTTTCATATTAAAATAACTGCATCATCTCTGTACAGATGAACACAATGAATCAACCTTCGCTTTGGAACTTTCAATTTCTACACGACAATTTACAGTTATTTTGGAGAGTAGTCACAGTTTTCTTATCAGCTTTGAAAGACAGAATAAATCCTTTTTTTAAATGAAGATTGAAATTTAGTTTTTAAAGTCTTTTATTTCCTTATATTTTTGGTTGTGAGCCTAGCCTTTAATGGTTGAGCCATCTCTCTAGCCCAAGTCCTTTATTTTCTATACATATTAAAAGTGCCAGCACATATTCAACCCAGGTTACTGGTTACCTGGTTTACAGCCAGGTACTGCTGTCTTGATGGAGGAAGGAGAGAGCTGTTCAATTCAGGCATACTTTGGCACTCACACCGGCAAGGTTGTCCTGAACTGGCTATAGGATAATAACTTTGTGGGATATATTACAGTAGTGATACCAATGCTAGCTTTAGCTTTATTTCTCAAGGGGAAAAATTCTCTCTCTCTCTCTCTCTCTCTCTCTCTCTCTCTCTCTCTCTCT
>CABHPP010138804.1:27107-41356 GCA_902168425.1 Peromyscus attwateri | reverse complement strand
ATTAAAATCAGGAACAAGGCAAAGTCCGCTTTCTCCATTCCTGTTCAATATGGTACTCAAAGTCTTAGCAAAAAGAAAACTGGGAGATCAAGATGATGCAAGTAGAAAAGGAAGAAGTCAAAATATTCTTATCTCCAGATGGTATGATTTTATGCATAAAAGACCCCCAAAGACTCCACCAGGAGACTTCTACAGCTGATAAACACCTTCAGCAAAGTAGCAGGACACAAAACTAGCACACAAAAATTAGAAGCCTTCCTATAAACAAATGGCAAACATATTCATAAAGTAATCAATAAAACAATACCTTCCACAATAGCTTCAAAAAACAAATGCCTTGGAATAACTCCAAACAAGGAAAAAACTTTAAGACACTGAAGAAAGAAATTGAAGAAAACATAAGAGAATGGAAATATCTCATAGGTTTATGGATTGGTAGAATTAATATTATGAAAACGTCCATCTTACCAAAAGCAATCTACAGATCCAATGCAATTCCCATCAAAATTCCAACACAATTCTTCACAGAAATTGGGGGGAAAAATCTTCAACTTCATGAAGAAACACACACAGAGAGAAAAACAAAACAAAACAGGATAGCTAAAACATTCCTGAATAATAAAAGCACCACCATTCCAGATTTGTAGGTGTACTACAGAGTGATAATAATGAAAACAGCATGGTATTGGCATAAAAACAGACTCATTGATTAATGGAATAAAATTGAAGACCCAGACACAATTCCACACACCAATGTCACCTGATGTCTTACAAAGAAACCTAAAATTACACAATGGAGAAAGAGCAGAATCTTCAACAAATGGTGCTAGTCAATCTGGGTAGCTACATGTAGGAAAATTAATAGATACATAGATCCATACTTAAAAATCACACTGTACAAAACTCAACGTCAAATGGATCAAGGACCTCAACGTAAGACCAGATACCCTGAATCTGGTGGAAGAAGAAATGAGGAATAAGCGTAAACTCACTGGCACAAGAAAGAACTTGCTGAACAGCACACAGCTAGCCAAGCTACCAAGACCAACAATTAATAAATGGGACTTCATGAGAAAGGTCGGGGAGGAGTAGAGGAGGGGAAAAACATGATCCAAATATATTTTGTGAAAAAAATTTAAGTTCCCTTTGAGTCTTTCTAGGTATTATCCTTTGCTTCTGGATGGCATGGAAATCTTTCCAGAATCTCACAGAGAATTTCTATGATGAGGAACAGAAAGAATTTTTCTCCAGAAGGTTTACTGCATGAGGCACCATTCTAACTGAGGTTGGGAAGAATGGGATTCAGTAAGGTAGACGGGGGAGGAGAATATCAGAGAAGAAGGAAAGTGAATTATGGGAGCATCCAGCGTGGAAAGACCAACAGGGAGACAAGGGTACTTCATGAGCAGAGGCAAGCCCACAAAGCTTCGTGCTTCTAGACAGCGTGGACGGTGACACAGTACACGGGGAACGTGGTGTTATTTCAGCTGCATTTGTAAGATTAAAGACTGAATTGAAATGTGGTGAGATAAGAGGAGGAAATGTGGAGAATTCGTTTA
The DNA here is from genome assembly GCA_902168425.1 of Peromyscus attwateri. Classification (NCBI taxonomy): domain Eukaryota; kingdom Metazoa; phylum Chordata; class Mammalia; order Rodentia; family Cricetidae; genus Peromyscus; species Peromyscus attwateri. The sequence goes on along the minus strand of CABHPP010138804.1, from coordinate 39,797 downwards.
AGACAGCTGCATAACTAAAATTTTATCAGCATTGGGCTTTTCTTTCTTTCTTTTGGTGCTAGGAATTGAACTTAGGGTTTCAGCCATGGTAGTCAAGTGGCCCGCCACTGAGATATCGTACCAGACATAGCATTAATTCTGAAAAAAGAAAGTAGAGTATGGAGAAGGTTGTGATTTAAAAAGTTATAAAAATGATTACACAGAACCAAAGGTTTGCTTAAGTCTCCAGTCTTAACCAGATGACCTGACATACAGACATGGTAAGAAAAAGAGACCTTGTGAAACTAGCTTATAAAAACAATGACAAACATTACAAAATAATACATCAACATAATATAAAACATGGCACATAAAACACAAATAACATGTAAAATACATTATAAGTTGTATGTTTACATATAATAGATAATACACACAAAACATTCGTGAAGAGCCAAGCAGCAGAACATGAATGCTAGTCACAAGACAAAAGCACAAGCCTTTAAATCAGAGAGACTCAGCTTTCCAGGTCACAGGTTCATACCAACCACAGTGGTAGAGCAGGAAAATGGGTATTTTATACGTGCAAGGATTCACAAGGCTTACCTCATCAATACTGTTTCTTAAACATTCAGCTGATAACGTGCTGGAAGGAAACAGGATTTGAGGGAACAAGAAGCTGAGAGATCCAGAAAAGAGAATGTCTCTGAGAGGAGCCTGAAGGAAAGCCCCGTGCTGCTGTATGTACGGGCACAGAGTGGGTAGTTTAGGGTGACAGGAAACAGGGAAGTCCTGGATTGGGGCATCTTAGGAAAAGAAGAACCCCAGAAAGTGTGTGAGAGTTATGAGCAGGGGTGAGGGGCAGGAACACGAGACTACATTAGAGCAAACAGTCTAAGAAACAAAAGGAGGAATTAAGAAATGTGGGGGGAAACTCAAAGTTATACAGCAAAAGCAATACAGATATGTATACAGAGTAATTAAAATTAGAATTAGCAGAAACATCACGGCTATAGAACAATAGGTATATTAGCAACTTCGGCAATAAATAAGAAAAAAAAAAAATCCAGATAGCAGGTCTAAGAAGAAGACTGGGAAAGACGCAAGGGAGACCAAAGATGCTAAGATGGTCCTTGGGAAACTATGGGATGGAGTGATGGCCACAGGTGGACAGCAGCAACTCTGAGCTTTATTTAATGACACAACGTCTCTCAAAGAGCACTGTCTGACAGGGATGGAGCTTTTGAGCATGGAAAACGGAAAAGGAAATAACTATCGGAGAGAAATAGCTACCATGGCTACAAAACCAAGCCGTATGAACTGAATTTCAACTGTGCGCATTTTATCACGATTCGGGGACAAACCTAACTGTCTTTAGAGACGAGCTTCGTGCTCTCTTTAGAAATCACACCTACCTGATTTCTTTTGTTCTCCAGCAGTGACGTTTCATAGAGCTGAGCGTTGTGAAGGACAATACCACAAAATGCCAAATAGGCAGCGAAGTCCTAGAACAGAGGCGACAACAGCCCGGTTGGAACTGCCTGTAAAACTGGCTAGAGACAGTGCCTGAAACATTAAAGCACTTGCGGTTGAAGTAAGTGTTAGATACCAAAATGGAGGTGCTTGTTGTGCATAAAATTAGGAATTCATTGCAAACGGATGGTTAGCTAAATGGCACAACTAGCCGACGGCTGGGTGTTCAGTCTTCTTTGTGTTATATGAAGAGGAGGAAAGGAATTGAGATGGGGATATAATTGCATAAAATTGCCACTTTTCTCTGTACATGATTTGGTGTAGACTGTACATGACACTGAGGCTCAAGCCTATGAGGAACCAAATAAGTAGGTTATAACTTATTATTGAAGCAAATGAAAACTCACATATTTAAGAGAATATTGTCCATAACAAGTTAAGTATTATGTAAGGTTGCAGATACTAGTTTAAACACATTTTTTTAAGATTTATTTATTTTATGTATACGAGTGCTCTATCTGCACACATGACTTTATGCCAGCAGAGGGCATTAGATTCCACTATAGATGGTTGTGAGCCACCATGTGGGTCCTGGGAATTGAACTCAGGACCTCTGGAAGAGCAGCCAGTGCTCTTAACTGCTGAGTCATCTCTCCAGCCCCCAAATGCATTCTTTTTAATATGAATCCAGAATCCTTATCATGCTGCAATAGGGTGATGTGCTCACAGTTAAATTAATGATTAAAGCAGTCATTAGATGCATGATTTATCCATACCTGTGGATAGATTTTTGTCAAGATGTGATACAGTCTAAATATTTATTAAGGGCAGTTTTATTTTGGTGGACTACAAATAGTGGACATAAAGTTTATCTAATAATCATATTTTTGTATCAGGTATCCAGATGTCATTAATAGCACAGAGGTATACTACTCTGACTTTGAAAGTTACCCCTTATCAATTAAAGTTACCTCTAGATCAATTAAAACACGGAGGCTAACACATGTCAACACTGCTGCGTCACAGGCACAAAACTGTCTTGTTTGAATGTCTTCCAAATTCAAAAGCACCTGGTAGCAACATGGCTTAGAGCGGTGGAGAGGCAGTGGACTATGACAAATATACAATGCATATTCCGTAGGAGAAATCATAAGGCGCTGGAGAATGAAGGGGTAAGCAGGGAGAGCTGGAAAGGAGTCTTGTCGATGTGGTGTGTGGAATGTATTCCTTAACAGTTGGGTGGGAATGGTAAGGTAACACCAATTGCCGTTCTCCTGGAAGCTCAATTCATATAACCCTTCCTGAACTTACACATTGGCTGCCGCGTGCAAAGCTTATAAAAGTAGGAAATTTGCTTTACCAGGAGGAAAATGTCAGTGTTCAGCCAGTGCAGGGTGCAGGGCTTAGAGCAACCTGGGTTTGTTTTCTCCTCGAGGATGACCTTTTGTACAGCATTGATAGAAAGTACAAGGAGATCACTAAAGTACAGAGGGACCCTTTGTGTGCACCCAGCTCAGGGCAGGGCTTGCTGGTACCTCAGTGAGGAGAGAACTTGGGGTTCCTGCGACACTCAAGCACCCTCGAGTCAAATCAGTGATGTCATTAGCTGAAGAACTTCTAAAATTCACATTTTTTCTCTTTTACTCTTAAAAAACATGTCGTTGAGAATTTCAGAGATGAGTACCGTATTTGCACTCTCCCCATCCCACCCTCTCATCTCCCCAGCTTCTCCCATGCCCCTGTCTTAAATTCACAACCCTTCTTCCTTAATTATTACTGGTGCACACACCCGCACACCCCACCCCCCTACACACACAAATTCACATCATCTTTAAGCATAACTTCTTTTTAAGCAACCATTTCAGCAATGCCTAACTCCAGAGGTCATGTGCTATAAAGAGAATGTGTCTTTCTAAGCCGGCATCATGCCAAACTCAGGTACCTTTTCATCCTTTTCAGTGAATGTCCCACCATTTCCTGACTTCTTGTTGATGGCCTGGGCCACACCAACAACCTAGGAGAAGAAGATAAAAGCGCACATGTTTTTCTGTTAGCTTCAATTCCTCAGAGTGAATGTGTTTACAGGGGATACCAGCTGTTTAAAAGCACGAAGCTGCAATGCTAAAACAAAACCCAAGTCCAGTCTTTTATTCTTAATAAGGGTAGTAATATTCCTAACTTCCTGGAGCCTAAACCACCTGGGACTCTGGGACTTTACCTTGCATCCAGATTAAACTAGCTGGTAATTATGTTTTAAGTAAATATTTTGCATAGTTTTCAAGTTCAAAAAAATTAGGAAAAAATCCTTTATATTTCCAATAAAATATATAGTTAAACAAACATTTTACATTGATTTTGAATATTTCTAAAAGGCTAGGTGCTCACTCACTAAAAATGAAGCCGGGCCCAGCGGCAAGTTACAGAGGAATTCAGGAGAATCATTAGTGCACAAGAATTTCTCATGCAGGAATGTAGCTCAGCTTCTTTTGAAACTTCTGGCCTTGAAAATTATTTGACATTCAACAGAATTATTTTTGGGAAAAGAAGTTATTAAAAAAACCAAAACAGGAATTAACAGGCGAAGCCTACTTTCACATAGGTCAGAAGGAATTTGAAAGATAAACTGTACTTAAGTTGGCCAAGCTAAACTTGGCCCGTATGCCTTGAGTTCCACAAAAGGTTAAGAAAGACTTGAAGAAACCTCTCATCTGTCAGCTTGGAGGGCCGTTAGTCTTGTTCAGATCCAGCTTCAGGTTGAGAAATTACTTCGCATTTATAACAACTTACAACTTACTTCAGCTTCCTCTTAATATGAATTCTATCATTTCCTTCTTTTCCTAATTTAGTACCGTCAAAATAAACTATTTCTCCCTAAGTGCTCACACTTTAGGAAACATAGCCTTAATTCTGTGTGGAAGGTTCATCTTTCTTTGTCCAGCTCACTCTAAGTTCCCTACCTACAAGAAATGATAGAAAATTCTCCCTTAGGAGAACAGAGTAGAAAAGGGGAAATACATTCTCAGGGGATGCAGTTTTCTGACACTCCCAACACTCTTTTTCCTCTCCTTCTTTATTATATCATAAAAGGATAATATGCCTTTTAAAAAAGAGAATTATTCATTTATCCTAACTGCCTTTGTTGCCCTGGGTTCGACTCACCCTGGCTTTCACAGGATCCTTGTATACTCTTCATGTTTCTAGATGCTCTAGTCTTAAGAGCAAAGGCCTGAGAAAGTTTTGCCCAGGTCAAGCACGTCTGGTTTGTAGCTAGGCATTTTCACTTGAAACAGGAACCATGAGAACAACCTGAGGGTCATGGGGCCTGACATGTACCCGCAGAAATCTAACCCAATTTTAAGTACTCACTCATTCATTTGTTCCAAAAGTGCTAAACAGCCTACTAAAAATCAAATAACAAAGACAGAAGAAAAGGCTACCCGGAAGAAGTTAAGAATTCAGTGGGCAAAGTATGATCCACATGCAGAGCCAGTAGGCTGTGCGATGAGTTCTATGGTGCAGTTGCCCCATATTGAGGGCACAGTGGAGGGCACCTCTCAGAAAGGACAGTATGTTCACTCAAAAACACACAGCTATTTAAAAAACTGACCCCAAGTCAAATTATAGTACCCTTTTAGACCATCAGTATATTACCATAGATTGATAGTAAGATAAGTCAACACTGAAGTCTCAAATAAAACCAGCTGTACAACTCTGAAATTAAGAGTTATCAAAACCACATTGTGATTTGATTAGGTTGTTGGAGTTCCCTGAAAATGAAGCCAAAGGCAGGCTAGGCCATTTGGTTCTCTGAGCTCCTGGACTGTCAGCTATGGGAACTTCAAGCCAATCAGCGGGCTATACAGTGGGTGCCTGTCAATGACTAGGACAACCAGGGAGACCTACAAGAGAAGATGGGTGGGTCAGGGAACATCAATTCCCACTGGAATTGCAGACTCAAAATACTGCTGGCTCCCCAGAGTTCCCGGGGGGCTTCCATTTTAGTATCAGAGCACTTGGAACGAGGCCTCTTCAGACACAGAATGGTCCCTGGGGCTCTCTCTTTATTAAAACCTGTGTCCCAATTTTTCTCTCTCCTTCCCCCTCCTCTTTCCTTATTCTCTCTCTCTCTCTCTCTCTCTCTCTCTCTCTCTCTCTCTCTCTCTCACTTAGGACACCTTTGACCTTGGAGCAATCCTCCTGCCTCTACCTCTCATATGCTGAGCTTGCTGGCATGAGTCTCTACACCTTCTCTTTCAAATTAAGTTTTAGTTTACGGTTTTTCACTAGGGGTATTTATTTATAAATAAGCATTATTTATAACTGTGAGATTAAAAGTTTTCTTTCTGGTTAACATACCGTTGAAGCTATACTGCATATACGAAACCCCTTTATTAATTTTTTCCCCGTTTCTTTCTTTGGAAACCAGTGTCTGCTGCTCATCCCTGAAGCTCCTAATTTGGACTGTAAGTTCACCCTCAGCCGCCTGTTCGTTCAGTGAGTTGCATGGTGTTGGGGTGAGAATCTGAACGTGCTGCCTGTGTGTGGTACAGGCTCCCGTCTCCTGGGTCACAGCTTAAGCAGAGGGCAAGCTCCACCACTGCGTGTCTCGACTGCTGATGGAGATGAGCTCAGCTTATGGGTAGAATTTCACGGACAAGCCTTTTCACAGGGTTCACGTTAGGCCCACTTGCCTCCCACCTGCGGCGTGGACTCACCTACGGTCCACAGATGCCATTCTCACACACTCCACACGGAATCGCAGACACTGTCGGCCCATTTGGCTTTTGGAAGCTTGCTTTCCTTACCTTGGGTTCCTCGCTTGGCTTCAGGTATCTGCTGGTTTCCCTTCTCTTTAAATTCACTTGTATAGTTCAAACTTTGCCCTTGTACCTTTAGTAACCTTTGCCCTTGGACCAGTTTGCACAATGCTAGGATTTTTACATCAATTTTGTCTTCTGAAGTCGGCCTGATGAGCTTCAAAACCTACTTTCTGTCCCCTAATTCCAAACATTTGCTATGCAGTTGTCCCCCAGAAGGAATTAATTCCAGGTCCCTTGCTGTTCAGATGCCCACATCGAAGAATGCTAAGCTGCCTCATATAAAACGACAGGGTTTGCATAAACATGCACATATCCCCCACCTCCTTCAAATCACTCCTGGAGAACTTACAATGCATGATATACGTATGCTATTTTACTAGTCGTTATATTGCACTAACTAGGGAAAACAAAGAAAAGGATTGCATATATTCCAAACAAGCCAATTTTTCTCAAATATTTTTATATGAAGTTGGATAAACCCGTGGAAGCAGAACGCACAGTTATAGAAGGCTGACTATTTAATTTCTTGTAATGGTAAAGAAAGATATGTACTAAGACAATTTCATACAATGAGGTATTCCAACAAGAAATTACTCATCCGTTCTACTAACAAATGATTTTTTTCCACTACTCATCCTGTGGACGTAGATGAGAAGCTGATTTGTTGGTTTTGTTTCAGTTAGGATGACTATCTGAGTATAATATTTACATTAAAAATCAGGCAAGTGAGAGCTGGAGAGACTGCTCAGCAGCTAAGAGCATGGGCTGTCCTTTCAGAGGACACAATTTTGATTCCCAGCTCCCACATGGCAGCTCACAGCCGTTTGTAACTCCAGTCTCAGGAGATTCAACACCCGCTTTTGAACTCTGCAGGCATCAGCTGGTACACAGACATACATGCAGGCAAAACACCATACACATAAAAACATTTTTTTTAAAATAAGCAAGCAGCTACATGCAGTAGCACATGTCTGTACCCCCAGGACTGGGGAGGCTAAGACAGGAGATCTGCTAAGATTTCCAGGCCAACCTGTGTTACATAGTGAGTGCCAGGTCTGACAGGTATATGCAAGACCATATCTCAAAAATAAATAAATCAATAAATAAAATCCCCACCAAAACCAAACCAACCAACCAAACACCAGGCATTTCTCTCATGAGACTACTAGACCAGGAAAAAGGAAAAAAAAAAAAAAGTGTGTATGTGTATTTCTTCGGATGGGTGACTATCTAAAAACAACGTGGAATAAAACTACAGGTTACAAATAGAGAGTTGGGACTATAGCTCAGTGATAGATGGTCTGTCTGCCGTGAACAAGGCACTTGGTTCAGCTCTCGGTGTTGCAGGGACAAAAGAGAGAAAAGGTACAGTGTTTATCAATAGTCACAGAGATAATCAAAAACAAGAAGACATCAGCAGTCTGAATTTCAACAGTCCAGAGCAAAACCAGCAGCATCCTTTGCCCTCCCTGTGTGGCTATAACGGTGTTCCCTCCAGTCTGCTACCGATAGCCCTTTGAACAAATTAGTCCATTTTCTTTAGATGAAATAGTTACTTTGTAGGGTTCACTTTGTTGTTGTTCGGTTTTTGAGACAAAGTCTCTCAGTATGTTTTATAGCTTAGGCTGGCCTAGAACTTACTATGTAGCCAAGGCTGGCCTGGAAATGTTGATTCTCCAGTCTCCTCCCCTAGAGTACTGATATTCCAAGCATGAACTGTATTATATACAGCTTTTATTGCAAATATATGTTCAGACTTCAGATTTGCGAGTCAAAGCCCTACAGATGTCAGATTCATTACTGGGAAGTCCATTTGCTTGCTGCCTCCTACCTGGGGCCCTACACTATGCTCTCAAGCAGAAAGGAGCCTCTATTGTACTGGCACTCCCACAGCATAAACAGATATCATGTCCCTACAGGGTTGAGTGTTCTTTAGAAATGCCTTCAGTCTCTCTGGGTGAGCAATGTGAAATGTGACAGCTGGCTGTTCCGGAGACAACCCATCACTGTCACAGACAGCAAGCTCTTATTCAGTAAGTGGCTACTCCCAGACATTTACTAAGGTCACATATCAATCTCAATACATCACCCTGTTTCAATTTCCAGCGGATGCTCCACATGGAATCAAAACACAAAGGAGGAAGGGAAGCCATTGCAAATCCTGACATTCCTCCCTCCTGGCCATATAAGGCCTCACATAAGATAGTCTAACCTGAGCCAAAAGCCACATCACCCCCAAGAAACTAGAACACAGAAACATAATGTAAATACAACAACAATAATATCCAGTAACACATAAACTCTTGGAGAGTTCACCCCAGTGTTCTTTTCAAAATTTCATTTACTCTATAAATTAATGGGTTTCTTTGGAGCTGGGACATTTATTCCCAGCCCAAAGGGAGAAATAAGCATATGATAAAGTTTTCCCATCAATAAAAAGAACAGTGAGGGCATTAGTTAGTTTTCTCGTAAATACCCGACAAGAAGTAGCACAAGGGGACAGAGGTAACTGATGAATTGTGATGTGGAAATGTAGGCAAACATAAACCCTTTCCTCCCCAACTTGCTTTTGGTAATGCTGTTTCATCACAGCACTAGAAAATCTAACTAAGACACATCTCTTTCTCTCAAAATTCAGCCTCTAAGGCTAATTTTCCCCTTTACGGTAGAGAAGAAAGTATATTATTAGATATTAAAATGTAGTTGGATTTTAAAAAGGAACATGAGTCATGAAAGTTGACAAAGCACTTTCCCTATGTAACTTTAGTTCTTAGATAAATATAGACGTTGGCACACATATCTGTTGAGAGTTGTAATTTCATTGACAATTACTTAAAGAATTTATGGAAAACATCAAAATATATCAAGGGGTTTAATTACGTAGTGTTGGGCCAAATGTTACACAAAGAAATTGTTTATTCATATCTGTAATTGGTTCCAGATCCTTAACACCCACCACTAAGAGCTACATAAAACTTATCACAATTAAATTTATAAATGATCTGTAAAATTAAAAATGCAGTACTCTCCAACAAGCATTTGAGTGGTTACAGAATGCACCAATGAAGTTAAATCTTCTGTTGCATGGAGGATAGCATGAAGCAAATTTTCTAAGCGTTACAAATGAGATATCATTTGGGCCACAGAAAGCAATGTTAAATGAATCCTCAAGTCTGCATTGTTTCTACACTTTCTTTTCACTCTGGATCCATGGTGTAGATGCAAACAGTTCACCTATTAGACTGTTTTTCATCTGCTATTCTTAGGAAATGTCCCTACCCTCCTTGGGAAAGTGGTTAACGTCCTTTGTAAAAGAGCACTTGTTTATTATTTAAGTGCTAATGTGGAAAAGCGAAGGATCTTCACCATCACAGAGTCCAGTCCAGAACAAATAGAAACTGCTCCGAGCACTTCTATTTTGTTTCTAAAACAAACCTACAAGAAAGAGCACTGTGGGGGAATCAGCTCAGGGAACAATCTAAAAGGTTTTCAAAGCTAGCCAGCTCTTTAAGACTAAAATAGACTTAGACCAACCGACAGTCCACTAATAAACGTTGCTGGTTCTTGTAATTATATTTTCCTAAGAACTGAAGAGTTATAGGCATACCACTGTAACATTTTATTTGAACCAAATTTCTTGGTCAAATTGGAGAAAGTCTGCCTTGTTAAGACAGGCATAGACCACAGGATAGATCTTCTGTCTGTGCCTTCAGGATGGCACAGGCACCGATGTGCAGATCGAGGGAGAAGGTGTTTCCTGCTGTCCTAAGGCTGTGGGCAAAGACACAGATGAACACAGCAGCAGTCTCTCAGCCCTGCTCTGCCAGCTCTCAGAGGCTCGGACCCATGTAACATCCACCTCATACAGATATTCTGCTTCTGGTGCACAAGCCCTCACAACCCAAAAGGAAAAATTAAAAAGCAAGTATTTTGCTTGCTTCTTTAAAATTTAGTATTGTTGTTGTTTGCTTTTTTGAGATAAGGTCTCTCTAGGTAACCCAGGCTAGTCTTGAACTGATAATCCTCCTGTCTCCACTCCAGAATGCTGGACTTAGAGATGTGCACCACCACAGTTCAGTTTCCCATTTATTTTTCATGTCTCTGCTCCTTAGGCCAGGATCTGCATATTTCAATGACTCAACCACTGAATGGGAAAAAAAGAAGAAATAAAAAGGAAAGGAAAGGACATGACTGCTCCTAGGTATGGTGGAGGAGAAAGTTTATTGTAGATGTGTGGGAGAGCATAGCCAGAGGCAGAGACATCTGGACGAGTCCAGAGTGGACAAGACCCTGAGCCATGTGAGGAGAGGGGGAGGAGGGACCAGGTGCAGCAGCCAGGAGGCCCAAAAGAGCTGAAAAAGATCAGATAACCAAAATGGTTGGTTATATAGGAAGGACAGCTGGGGTGAAGACAGCCCAGCCCTGGGGCTAGAGAAATTTAGTGTAGGAGGAGGGGCGTGCCAGCCAGGAGGACCCTGTAACAGGTAGGGTCTGAACAACCAGAGAGAACAGGGTGGCTGGTGTCTGCCTTGATAAGTTAAAAGGCACCTCAGCCATTTGCCCCACTTTGAAACCTAACAACCATCGCCTGTCACACAAAGACTGGGCGTTAGAGAAAATACATGAGAATATTTTTAAATAATCCCGCATAGGTCAAAAAGTTTAAATTCTACAAAGCACTTACTTTTGCATATTGTGGTTTGAATTACATGTCTTATTTTGTGACTTATTTTGTGACTCGGGCATGCATTAAGTGGATTTAATTCATCTAAGTATTTATCTCACAGAAACTGGCAGGTGTTTTGTTTTTTTTTTCAGCATTTGTCTGATTTGATAATGTCCTGCCTGCTGTCCCCTACTCACCCCTCCCCGCAGGAACCACAGACAAAACAGCAGTAAGCTGTGATGAGTCTCTCAGTGAGAGCTGGTATCTAGGTTCGGTCCCTATAAATACGTTTCTAGCATGTTACAAGGAACAGTACTCCAGGGAAGGGCACTGTTTCAGAAATAGGCCATCTGGTCCAGTGGCAGCTAAATTCTCTGTACTTCTTTACTAAACATAAGAGAATTCTGTCTGCTTACATAAATAACTAACGCAAGTGACTAAAATAAAACCGTCTCAAGTGCCTTTGCCTGAAAAATCCAGAATGAAGTCTGAATGAAATTTAATAGCAGGCCTGAAAAGCAGACTTGCATTTCTTTCTTCAGTTTGCTTTGTTGGCATCTCTTGGTTGCTCTCGGGGGCACATTGGCCCAGCTCAGGGCAAAACCTTCTCGTAACTCTTTTCTCCCTGGTGAAAACTTGCCCGTGGGTTACTCTTCAGGCATTTGAGAATGCGTCTCTCTGACCCTTCCTTCCTTCCTTGTCTCATCTTTTGAAAGGAATCTTTGCATTAAGTGACGTCACGCTGAGGAGCCTCCGGAAGACAAGCAGGTCTTCTGGCTATGCCCACATTCCCATCCCGCCCCTTCCCAGGCAAAGTAATGGATATTTCAGTGGAGAGAGAGTCCAGTTGTCATCAACAGCAGAATTTCAAGTAGTCTCTTTTCCACACCGTGACTGCACAGTCCAAGTGCGTGCTTGTGGATATTGGTCTGCAAGTTTCTAGTTATGTGACTTTGACCAAGACCCCTAAATGGTCCAGTCTTCGTGTCCTCATCGTTTAACAGGGAATAAGATGACTGCTTCCAGGAGTGTTACAAAAATGGCAGGCCCCTAGAACCATCCCCTCAGTATTTACTCCAGAAATACCACTCATGGCAACTGTTTTCTACACGTAAGACAAGTACTCCCCAAGTCCTGTTCCACACCACTTAACATACACAACCTGGACAGCTCTTTCGGTTGATTTTTTTTTTTTTTTTTTTTTTTTTTGGCCATTCATTTGCCTCTGGCTAATAGCTCTTTGACCCTTGTGAAATAGAATATTTTAGCTTCCTCAAGCTTCACTAGCTTTTGTTTTGTTTTGTTTTTGTAACCCATTAACCCCTATCTTAAGAGGAAATAAGGAGAAGAGGGAGGAATACAAAAACTTATCCTCTGCACTGTACAAGTAGCTATGATCCCAGCTTCTGAAATGATATTGCTATATCCATTACATCAATGGATTATAACGTAATATAATATTATACTATACAATATTACAACATTATTGAAAAGAACTACTGAAAATTTCAATTTGCTGAAATATCTCACAAGAAAAGAGCCTGGGGCTGGCAAGATAGCTCAGCAAGTAAAGGTGCTTGCCACTAACCCTAAAGACGTGAGTTCAATTCCTGGGACCCATACGGTGAAAGGAGAGAACCAACTCCTAAAAGCTATCTTCTATCTCCATGTATATATTTGTACACTCACATGCATGCATGTACACATAGATAGATAGATAGATAGATAGATAGATAGATAGATAGATAGATA